>JAUELF010244981.1:0-12279 GCA_031471495.1 Clinocardium nuttallii | reverse complement strand
GAATGTTATTTTTATATTCAAAGAAATGTTTTGATAATTGTAGAATTCATTTAATAATGTTAACTAATCAATGTACCTATATATAAAATAGGAACTGTTTCTAAGCTAAATATAGTAACACAGCCTGCTTTGTTGTTGTTTTGTTGTTGTTGTTGTTCTGTGGATTCCCCCGTTCATGTCGAGACTCCTATTTGGTAATAGGATATATTAGTCTTGATTTTGTTGAATCGTCAAGAAACGAGTACAAAGGCTCGATAAAGAAGTAGGATAAAGAAGGATATACAAAAAAATCCTTTCTCAAATGAAATCAAGTTGAATAAAATATGCTCTAACACTTTGCCTATTTTTTTCCACTCGACAATGTCGAATCGATACGATTTGACACGAGGTCAACATTTCGAAAGAATGCTCACACCTAATATTACAGATAGATAACTAATGTTACAATACGTAAATCATTAAATATGTATGGTAGTAAATGTGTTCTTTTAAAGAATAACAAAATAACAAACTTTGATAAACAAAAACATTTTGGAAAAACATCGGTCTTTCGCACCCAACTAATTTCACACTTGCCACATTTTAAAATGTCATTGGACTGCCAACTGGCATATCTCATGCGCCATGCATATTGTATGCATCCATTTTTTAAATAAACAATTTAGCTGATATAGTGTTTCAAGTGTGATCTTTTTGTTAAACATATGAAGATAGATTTTAACATATGTGTAATGATTATTATAATTATTATTAAAAAGGAGGAAACTCATTTCATCAGCAAGTATACCGTTTAACAATGTTTTAAACGTTTAAAGTTTTCCTTGTTGCTTCAGACATGGAGGGGTATGCATGAGTGTTAAAAAATAAAGTAATGCAGTCTTTTCCGGCGACAACTTTCTCTTGTTATCACTTTTAACAAAGTCGTTTACTAATCTTAAAATCGAGCTCGTCAATACTCGCGGCATATCATCCTAGTAAACTCGTTTAATAACAGTGATACTAAATAAACACTCTTGAAATATCCTCTTTTATCACATAAATCCTCTCTAGAAGTGTCGAAATGCCATTACATAAATATCATATGACACCACACAAAGATTATATGACACTACAAGTTTGGTTTCCAGTCTTACTCTCAAGTCTTTGTTTCAACGCGGAAACCAAACTATGAACAATGACGTCACGTCAGCGGTTTGACATCATAACGTTAGTCATGTTGGCGCCCATAACGGTAAATTGCATGTAGAAATATGGCAAACGTTAAGTACATTTTGTCGAAATACAATGTACACATCTTAAATCACTTCATGTGATAACACGAATATCTCATTCGTGTTTATTTATTATCACTTTAAATAACTCGTTAACTAAGCTGAATATGACGCTCGCTTTATCATCTCAGAAAACTCATGAAATATCCTCTATTTTTTTTAGTTGAAAATGTTTTTGCAAAATATGAAATTGCTCATCATTAACAATTTCTCCTTTTAACACAATGTATCAAACATCTGCATTACATGCGCCAACCAAACTTTATCTCTGTATGTGGACGGTTAAAGTCAATTGAAAATTAGTTTTTGTAAACAATAACAACTAAGTATATATCTTACCATTACTAACAGAGTCCAATAAGGATGCACTGTATGGCGTTCCTTGAAACACAGGAGAAAACTCATTGGTGTCATTGATTATCAGGGTATATACAACACTGTTCACTGTTGTCGTACCATCCGATACTCTACAATAAAAGGTAGATAAGCTACAATTTTGTAACCCTAAAGAAAATGTTCACATATTTACCCGACGGAGTATAGTTGGGAGTTATGGGGGAGGCATGGAGAAGAAGGCCAATCTGTCCTAATATGATGGGCGAGTTTCCTGACGGGGAGGGAGTCTGGACTGGGCAGAGGAAGGACAATCTATTGTTATTTGATAGGCGGACTACCAGACAGAGAGTGGGCCTGTGTTAGAACAGGGGTATAACAAGCTATTCTAATTTGATGTGCAATATATCCATCGGAGAGGGGACCCGGTCGGGTAGAGAAAGGACAAGCTATCGTTATTTTGTTGGCGGACTACCCGACAGAGAGGGGGCCCGGATTTGGGAGAGGTAGATTTTGTTATTCTTGGGCGAGTCTCCCGACGGAGATCAGCCGGGGTTGGGGAGTGCAAAGGCAAGCTATTGTTATTTGATGAGCAGAATATGTTGGCAATGGAAACAAATAACATAACATAACATTGGTGTCATTTGATAAAAACATCCAAAATAAAATGTGTACCATGCATTGGACATACACATACAATATAAAACTAATGTTACAAAAGTTATCATTGCAAACTTGCACAATCTTTCTAACAAAGTGGCATGGCCATTGCCCTTTCCTTTATACAAAAATCCAGCAGCCGATGACTCAAGTAAATACATTCTTTATACATTAAAGTCTACTACTGAATAGAGTTGAAAACCATGTGATAAAATGTTGAATTACTTATGAAGAGTTACTTCTCCTTTTGCCAAAATGTTTTCAAACGCTGTCTGTTGCAGAGGTGTCAGAAAACTGTTTATATGAGGGAAAAGCTTACTTTGATCCATGAAAGGCCTGAAAACCAACCTCATCCTCTATCCTCTATTTCCAGTGCTGTATATGGGAAACGGTTGATTGCTACGTAACCCTTTAACTGTCAGAAGTTAAAACTTTACACCTGAGAACTATTGAACTATTATGGGAAAAGCAAACTATCTTCAAAATCAACTCTTTCTATTATTTTTGATGGTCATAATTTCTCTTTTAGACACAAATTGTCTTTTCAATGGTTATACATGCTTCAGAGCTTCTACATCAATCTCTCCTAAGGGTTGCAAGAGTCATCTTGATTGCAATCATTGGTTCAAACATTGTAGGTAGGGTTTATTAAATGTTTTAATAGAAACGTGTACGTGTATATATACCCGAATGTAAAGTTGTATGTAAGACTGAATTCCGCATCCAATCCCATTGGTGTTGTTAACAGTCCTGTAGTAGCGACCAATGAAAACGGGGGTGACGTAGGGGTCTGGCTAACCAATGAATACGTCAGTGTGTCACCATCTGCGTCTGTACCCTCTACTGTCAGAATGGAAATATCTTTCGGCGAATTTTCATCAACTGACCCAGGCGGAGTTGTAGACAAGGGTACAGTAAATGAAGGTGCTGCACATTCAACTGTAAAAAATGATAATAGGGTTAATCTTTTCCAACATTACAACAAATCCGCAGCAGATGGCTTTGAAAACATTTAGGCAACACGCGGACGATACTAGTCCTATATGTTAAGCTGATTTAATAGAACGTTGATAGAAGTCACATTCTTCTATGGTGAAATATTGTGTCTCACATTTATGTCAGATGCTGTAAAGGTATGCAGTTATGGTTTGACCCAATTTAATAATGCTGACCTTCAAGTACATGTATCTATATAGAGGATATATTTTATGATTGTTTATTTATTATCACTTTTAATTAACATGTTTACTAGATGATATGCAGCAAAATGTACATGAAATGGGTGTCAAACACGTCGAAATGCTGACGATACGCGATGGTTGGCATCCCTTTTGTAACGAAGACTTGATCATAAGATTCGAAACCAAACTAGTAGTGCCAAATGATATGTAAATAATTGCATTTTGATACTCCGAGAGAAGGCTTTATGTGATACATGTACAGTATATAATTTATGTTTGCATGTTGTCTTTGCTTGAGACATTTCACCTCAAGGACATAGTATCTACAGAATAATAGAGTACAGCTTGTTGATGGTACATTCCACATAACTACAAACATCTTGCACTTGCATTTTTTGTTAAATATATATTTTAACTTCTTTATTATATACATATTGGGGAACAAGCCCTAATGGCAACTATATTTATAAGCCAATCACAACAATTATTAACAAGAGCGTTGCAAGCGAACGTCATGCTCATCTGTTTTTTCTAAGTTGAAAAAGGTGCATTACAGAATAACTATCAAATGCAGAGTTATGCGACTAGGTATAGACATGCAAATTGCTCATAGAACCATGTGTAACAAGTTTCATTTTTTTAATGTGTTGAACGTTTCTTGAGCGATGAGGTTAAAGTGTTGAGACGATGTAGACGACAACGAAGACGACGCCATGGGTAATAAAATAGCTGACATTTTTTCTTCGAAAACAAACGAGCTTAAACCTATTGTCAAATCATGTCAGTACTTTTGGAAAGAATAGTTTTATAGTTCTTAATGTGTACATATTAGAGAAAGCATGACATGCTTTTAAACAATTTGAACAATCAAGGTAGGCTTCACCAAAGGAACATCCCTGCCAAATCATTTTCAAATCGGGACAGTATTTCCCGAAAATATATATTTTAAAACTATATACCCACAGGCAAAATAAGCCGGCTCCAAATGTTTTAACACAGACCAGACTGACAAAGAGAGTACCTGATAGCAGTTAATTACGGGCCTTCTGTAATACCGAAGTGGTTGTTAAATGTCAAAAGATCAGACAATGTACAGTCCCATCAAACAGTACACAATTCTTTTTTCCTAACGTTTTTTTTTTCATTTTTGAGATACCATACTATTCTCAAATTTAACATATATCACTGTTTGTATGTTTTGTGTACGAATATTTAACATAGGAATATGTTTACACACCGACACAAGCATTGACATAATCAAACATGTATTTATCTTCATTTAATACTAATTGTCTGTTTGTACTTAAATCCCACTTTTGGAATGTGGACATGTATTATGTAGAGATTGGACAACCACATAGGACATCATAGGTTTGTTTAGATCTGATTGAGAAATTTACCAAACAAATAATTTTAGCTGACACAGTATCCAACTTCAGTACAGTAATAACAAAAAATGTCTGCCGCATATGCGTCAAAACGTGTGAGAAAGAGGAACACGAGATCCGTCTCCTTTTTTCAAATGTTGTTTTTACTTCTTCCATCATCACCTTATCATGGTGAACATGTGTGACCAGTAGCTTGCGAATCCTATGATGCATGGTTTCTCATTTTGACCTTTGACCTCCATGTTTGACCTTAACCTTAAAGGGACAGGCATGGGTCTTTTGTGCGAGACTTCAACTCATCATGACGAACATCTGTGATCAGTATCTTGGCAATCCTATGATACATTGTTAAGATGCGTCATGGACAATGTTCAGTCCTATCAAACAGTACTCAAATTGATATTTGGCCTCTAAGTGTAACCTTGATATTTGAGTTACAGGCCTTGGTCTTGTGCGCTACTCACCGCCTTATCATGGTGAGCGATTGTGCCAAGATTTTTGGAAATCATTTGATGCATGGTTAAGATGCAGGCCATACAAAGTACAGTCCCATTTATCAGTACACATTTCGATATTTTTTCTCTAATTGTGACGTGACCTTGACATTTGAACAGTACTAATTTCGATATTTTACATCTAAGTGTGACCTTGACATTTGGGGTACAGGCCTGGGTATTGTGAGCGGCACGCCAACTCATCATAGCGGACGTTCTCGGATTTTATCGTCGCTTTCGATTTATCTGGTTCAATGTGTTCGCACGCATTAGTCAGTGTTTTTGGCGGCGTCGAGCTGAAGAGATTCCATCAGAACCTATTACAAACTGTTATCAATAACAATCTTCAAGGCGCTGATCGACCTGACCAAAGAAACACTAGTAAGGAGCATTCTCTCGTCACCGTTACACCCGTGTCTGTGTGTGTTATTGTCCCTGAGAATCATTATTGTCAACAAGTTGAGGCAAGCATGTATGAGTCCTTACATTAGAAGCATATAGAAACATCTGAGTAAAGTAGGGATAGGTCCGAATAAATCAAATCATAATTATTGAACTGAGTTGGAAACAAAGTTGAAAAAGGAGAGAATGCAATCCTCTGATTCAGATGTATACAATGTGCCTTCAGTTGGCAAAGGGCTAATGACTGTATATTAGATATACAGTCAAACTTGTGTTAATCAGCAATACAGGGGAAAGTCAAAATGTGGCTGCTTGCCACAGGTGGTTGCTTAAAACAAGTACAATAAAGAAGGAAATGATGTTTAGGTTTATTCTTAAGTAACTACTCAATATACGTTGACTGCTTAACAGAGGTGACGGCTAACACACGTTTTTACTGATGAATGTATGCTTAATGTATTTAAGTGCCATCTGTTATGTAAAACTTCCGGAAAAGAACACTTAATATAAACTTTCTTACAGAATAAAAACTCGTATTGCAGCATAAACTTGTGTCCCCTAAATATACATTTTTACAATTTGATTACGATATGGGTTGTCAATAGTATAGAAAACGAAAAGAATGTTTGCTTTAACCATTTCTAACATATAAACGATTTATTACGCCTCTGCAGCAGACAATTATTTATAACATTTTGTACTCAAAACGAGAAACTTCTCCTTTGACCACAATATTTTCAACTTTTTTCAATAAATTTACCTTATTCGGTCTTTTTGTCTATATTTTGACAGTCTTCTGCTGCTAATTAGCTGTATGCTTTAAAGGGTTAATGCGCCATTTCGGACTTTGTATCTAGTAAAGGGTTAAGGTGACCTTTCTGAATTTCTTTTAATGTGTTCAAAACACTTTCTGCTGATTAGGTGTCAAAAGTCATCTGTATCTAGTAAATGGTTAAAGAATGATTATAGAAAATTGAGTTTACCTTTATGAAAGCAGCAAAGGAACATTAATAGACTGATGGTAATCACTGAAAATGAAAAAAATGACAATAAATCATCAAATGAATATATATTCGTATCTCATGTTGTTTTTGCTCATTGTAAAAAATTATTGACTGCGGACTCGGAATACATCATTCTGTGTACAGCATTCAACATAAAGCCAGGCATAGTACATAACACAGCATCTCTATGTATACCAAAACACAAACATTCACAAAAGTACTTTGTTTTGTTCACTGCACTTAAAATATCGCCAGACACTGTACATTACACAGCGTCTCTAGTATGTATACCAAAACACAAACATCCACAAAAGTACTTTGTTTACATTTATTTCGAATAAGGTTAAAAATACAAGTATAAGAAACACTGATCAAACATAGGGTTTGAATATCAATCCAGAATGGAGTGCTCCGCGGAGCATGTGTGTCACCTGCACCTGCTTATTGAAAGTGTGATGGACAGACAGACGCCGGACAAAAAAAAAGTAATCCCTAAGACAGTGCCTACCATGCTACGCAGGGTGACACAATAAAGCAAGTATTATAGTGAAAGTAAATAGGTGAAAAACAAGTAATTATCAAAAATGGCATTCTTAGCTTTCTCACAATGTTTTCAAAATATGTCTGCTGCAAAAAGAAGATAAAAGGTTTAACCCTTTCCCACATACAAACGACTATGGTAACAATGAGGTAAAAAAAAAGAGTTTAAAAACCTTTGAATTATCTAAATGATTTGAAATGCACAGTATTGGTGTTCATCACAAAGCGGATTTCTTACCCTTCCTCAATTTTAGCATTTTAACCCATCTGCAGCAAACATTTTTAAACATGTATTATGTAACATTGCGGGCAATTTCTCCTTTTGTCACAATGTTTTCAACTCGATTCAATAATTATATATATATATATAAATACCTTCTTTTATAGAGATTTTCCCTTTTTTGTAGAAGTGGTTTGTAACAAACATTGAAAACATCTAGGCAATATCTGGAAAACTTCTAAAATGGAAAGTGTCAATATTGAAAAGAGTTGAAAACACTGTGGCAAAAGGAGAGATTGCTCATAACGATTAATTTCTTCTTTTTAATACCATGTGCACTGTTTTCAAAAGTCACCTGCTGCAGAGGTGCCAGAAACTTTAAAGAGTATGATATTTATGTTTGTTGGAAAGGGTTAAAGTAGTTGAATGTTAATTTATTCATACCAATGCATCAACTTACCCGTATTGCGCAACATAGTGAGCTTCAAATATTAATACATATTTCCATAATTTATTATACAGCCAACAGCTATGTTGATATAGTTCACCAGTGATTTTAATCTGAAAATAGAGAAGAAAATAAATAACTTTGTGCCTACAGTGATTCATTTTCCTGAGACTCTTTACATTTTGCTAAACCATAGCATAATGACACCATGAAATAAAATATTGACCTTTAATATATATTTATTTCCCATTTTCAATCCGATGTCTGGGGAATGATCAGATATTTCTGCATAATATTTTCAAGTAGTTGTAGTGATTATGGACCTGGTTCAAGTCTACTATATAGATATGCATCACTGACCAATAGGGGAGATAACCCGTCTCTCCCAACACATGTCAAAGCAGTTCTAAACCGGTTCTCTTAGGGTGCAGACAGACACAGAGTGACGGACAAGAAGAGAACAACACACAACCTGGTGGTCATTTAAGACCACACACACACGACAGAGACAAGCAAACACCAGGCAAGACACTTTAATAATACAACCAAAAACAGCTATGTTCATGAATGTTGTATTCACAAATGAGAAATATTTAAGTTTTTTTTAAGTCAATAATTTCTATTTTGATAGCCCATTTAGTCATTACAATATAAACTACGAAGTTGTTTATCATGCAAAGTTACTTCCCTTTCCACAGAAAGAAATCATTTGTAAAGGTAATGCTATGAATATGCGTGAAGTCACGGTGGCTTAATGTATATCTCCTACGCTTGTCAATCATGACGTCGCAGGTTCGAGGCCCATGTGCGAATATTTTTTTCTTCTTTTTTTTTCTTCTATATTTTTCATTATACCAATAGTAATACAAATAGTTTTGATATATAAGAATATGTTAATGATGAAAAGTTACCACTTGAGAAATCACTTAACATGTAAAAAACGTTTAAGGAATATGAAAATCCCCCTGATATTTGCTGTTTTTATCGATTGAAGCAACGCTTGCTAAAAAAAGTAGTCCCCGGGGCTAGCAGGTGCCCACTAGCTTATCACGTGACCAACTGACGTATATCAAAAGAAATATACGGTACCCTGTTATCGGGTCGAAATTGCTACACGTGTCAGGATAAATCAGAATATACCCAATGTTAGGTGGATTTAGCCAACAACCTCCTAACAACTTGTCTGCTAGTACATCAGAATATACCCAATGTTAGGTGGATTTAGCCAACAACCTCCAAACAACTTGTCTGCTTGTAAATCAATCATAATATACCCAATAATAGATGGATTTAGCCAACAACCTCCTAACAACTAGTCTGTAAAAATCAAATCTGATTATACCTAATGCTAGGTAGATTAAGCTAACAACCGTCTACAACGTATCTGTTTGTAAAATGTGAATAAACACAATGTTAGGTTAATAAGGCTAACTACCTCCTAACAAATAGCTTGTAAAAAGAAAATCTGCAATCTTGAGATACCGCTTGGGTTGATTAATTCAGGATCGCACCGCACCACACAAAAAAGGTGTAATTAAATGTTGTTGTATGTTTGCATCAGACAGAGGTGTATGACCTTCATACCCGAGGGGCCACACTTCTAACAACTTGTGTCAGAACTCATATCAAAAGTTATTGTGCGTCTGGATTTATTAGCGTAATAAAGACGCCGGCTAAAGTGATATATATGATCTATTTTAATAGAAAATCAACATTGTGGACTCTGCGCAAAGTATCGATGCGGATCAGCATAATCATGCCGCGCAGGCTTGACCGGACAGACAACTTTCACCTCATGTGACTTTTCTGTTTCAGGAATCATTACTCTATCCCTCTATCCCTTTTATACGAAATGTGTCCGCCCAGATTAGCCTTCGCGGACTGCGCAAACTGATCTGGGTGTATTCATTACGCCAAAATGTTGGTTTCCTCGTGGAACGACTTTATGTATGTGAAGGCATGACCGACATTTCACTGTTTCCAAATGCAAATAATATAAAAAACAAATAGATACACTTCACAGCTTGACTGTGTTCCTAATGGTTTCATATAAACAAAAACAAGTATACAATGTTTTATATGTTATAGGTAAACTTCATGTTTCATTAATTATTGATAACATCAGAGTATGAAAAAATATAATTAAACGACACCTGAGCCACGTCTAGCGATGTGGGGGTCTTAACGCATCTGCGGCGTACAGTCCAGTCTCACGAGTGTCTTCACCGTCGCTTACATGTTATACACATCTAACAAAAACAGAATTATAGCAACATTGTTAATGCCTATAATTATGTCTTTAAACGATGTCAAAGCGGAGTCTCCTGAACGACGACTTTGAAAACATTTGCACAACTATGAAAGACCAATATAAGTGAAATTGTTAAATTAAGTTGAAAACGTTGTGACAAAAGGAGAAATTGCTCACTATGAATAATTTCTTCTTTGATCACTGCGTTTTCAAAAGCTGTCTGCTGCAAAGGCTTCGCAGAGCGTCTATATTAAGTTATTTGGTTTAGACCCGAACTCGTTAGACGCAGCATATTTCTATATCCTCCTTCATTCTATTAAAATAAAAGAGTTCAAGGTGAAAGTGAATTAATATGAACTTATCACGCTCTTTTCAGTGGATAATGGGTAAACTTTGTTTCCAATAACCCACTGTTGTTTACTAAGTTTTCCAATAACCCACTGTTGTTTACTAAGTTTTCAAATTACCCACTGAACATGTGAGCCGTTCCGTTAGAAAAAAAAACAACATTACGGACAGCGCAGGCTGATCTGGTCGATACATAACGCAGATGCCATAATGTTGGTTTTCTCGCGGGACGGCTCAGGTCAGTTGAGCAAGTTTCATGAAAACCAACATTATGGCGTCTGCGTAATGTATCGACCGGATTAGCCTGCGCTGTCCCCGCAGACTGATCCGGACCAATACATTCCGTCTCCGAGGGATAGAGGTATAGATAAATGATTCCTGAAACAGAAAATCCACAAGAGACGAGCAGTGTCTGTCCTGGTTAGCCTGCACGGCTTGCTTAAACTAATCCGGGTCGATACTTTACGCAGATACCACAATGTTGGTTTTCTCGCGAGATGGCTCATATGTGTTTTACAAGTGTAATAATCACGCTATTGGTATTCTTTCTGGAGCACCGCTCATATGCCATTTTTTGTGCTCGCTCAATACCAGTTAGTGACCATATTTCAAGAACATATTCTCTGTCAAACTTTCCACATTGTTTTACTTTAAGTGCAAACGGTAAAATGTCGAATATGTTCAATGAGATTGCTTACCGAGGTGAAGGGAAAGGCCTTGACATGCGATGTCTATATACGAATGTGGGTCTAATACCTTAAATAGAACCAAGGAACTCGGTTATATTTGTTGAGGGAGTAGACAGTATTGTCTTTTTTATTTGGACAACCGTTTAGTAAACAGCAGGTGTTTATTAAAGAAAAGGTAATCTAATAATAAATGTTCGTAATTTGGTCCAGCGTAGAAAGAATCTGCAGCAGACGAATTGAAAGAAATCTTGGCAAAACTACGGAGAGTCAAAATAGTAAGTCCCTAATAAAACTTTGTTTGTGTAGAAATGAGTGTTATACCATCACCAGAATGCATTGAATATATAACATTGAGTTTTAATGCATTATAAATGTGTACAGGATGCACTGGAAATGATTGATTTTATCGCTTTCAGTTTTTTTTTATTTTCTTTGAAAGTGAAAGAATGGAACGTGAAACAAAGTTTTTTTCCGGGCCCGATTTGACCCAAAGTGACGGTAACTATTTTCGCCTGGTGATTTATTTCCTGCATAATGCATGACCCCCTCCATTTTGTATTGTTTTAAAGCTTAAAGGTCATTTTTTTAATGATATATGGTGATCTCATAACAAAGGCTCAGAAAGTGTGACAATTGAGGACTGAAACTGGTCGATTTTATATGGATCCAAAGAAGGAAATTATTAGGTGTATCGTGACAGCAGGTTACGTTAGAATAAGAATTTAGATAAAGAAATAAACTAACTGATAAAGTTGCTTACCAAAAACTCGCAACACTTTAACGTTCATATTCATCTTCTTGTATTTTTTTTTTAATTCTTTACTACAAAGCATACTGTACAAACGGACAAAGGGACGTCTCGGTGGTCTAGTTTTAGAACGTTCACCTCGGATGCGGGAAGGTCGTACGTTCTAATTCCTGTCGGTTCATAAAAAAGACGTTAAAATAATGGTATTAACCATTTCCCTGATAAAAACGCTTTCTGACGCCTCTGCAGCATATGGCTTTTTGAAAACATAGTGACAAAAGAAGAAATTGCACAAAACGTGC
>JAUELF010244980.1:0-21825 GCA_031471495.1 Clinocardium nuttallii | reverse complement strand
CTATCTCAATGTTTTTGTAAGAATTATGGCACTGTTTCGACTTGGAACTTTGGTTAAGTTTTTTGTATCAATTCACTAGAAGAAAGGAGAAAATGTTCATAAATAACTATACTTCACTCAACAGGCATGATACTATAACTCTGTCAAGGTTTTTGTAAGAATGACGGCCCTTTCTTTACTTAGACATTTTTGTTGAGCTTTTCGTACCACCTCTCCTTTTTTTTCAAAACCATCAGAGGTATTGCTTTGAAACTTTAAACACTTGTTCCCCATCATTCCTTCCACCAACAGACAAGGGTTCATAACTCTGTCAAGGTTTTTGTAAGAACTATGGCCCTTTTTCGACTTGGAATTTTGGTTAAGTTGTTTGTACCACCCGATTGTTTTTTTCAAAACCATTTGAGTGTAGCTTATACACTTACAATACTTATTTACCATTATTACCTATAGCAACAGACAAGAGTACATAACTCTGTCAATGTTTTGCCTTTTTGAATTATGACTCTTTTTCGATATAGAATTTTGGTTCAGTTATTCATACCACAACAATGTCTTTTCAAAACAATTTAAGATATAGCTTAAACACTTACAATATCCTTTTACTATCATTACCACCACCAACAGCCAACAGTGCATAATTCAGTCAAGGATTTTGTTATAAGTATGACCCTTTACTTTGCTATTAAAAAGTATGATATTAAAAGTACTTATTTATGTTTTCTGTACCTGCCAAAGATAAGTCGAGCACGCTGTCTTCTGACAGCTCTTGTTAACCGACAGGTAGCCGATTCATCGTCGGAGTGTTGGTCGAATGTGATGAGCAATTACATGAACTCAATTTGCCATAATATTCAAGTATATTTTATTCAATTATTATACTTTCATTTTCAGAATTGTTTCCATATTTTTGCCAAGATGTTTTAAAAGGTGTCAGCTGCAGATAAGTTGATTGTAGAGATTAAACAGTCGATTTTTAGAAATGTCATACGATTGAACGCATCGAATGACAATCTACATATTGACAATCTTAACAAATGAAAGTGTAATTATTTTAAAACAGGTGAAAACATTGTGGCAAATTAATTGCTCAATTAAACCAATCGACCCTGTAATATGTCAATTGGACCTAAAGTGTCAACGGCGGCCAGTCCACCTACTCACCTGGTTTTCTCACACCAGTCCTTCACACAACATATTTCCAAGAAACTTGCTGCTTTTCGAAATAGACTGATAGTTAATTGGTGGAAGATGAATGACGCTTATAATAATTTTACTTTCCTCAAATTTCTTTACTGCATAATGCAAAGAGCCCATGTGTTGAAGACGTATGACACTTGTCACAGTGGCTGTTGTCAAACACCGGAAATAATGTTGGCCGAGCTGGGGGTTCGAACTCACAATCCCTGGATTGGCATCCCACGTTGCTACCGACTGAACTACCGGGCCTCTTTGACTATTTCCCTCATACGACAATTCTACAGCAGACGACTTTGAAAATAGTTTGTCAATAAATAGATAACCTATGACTAAAAGTGGAAAACATTGTGGAAAAAGGAAATATTGCTCGTTTTGAGCAATTTCTTCTATTGTCACAATCTTTTCCAAAACATGTGTCTGCTGCAGAGGTGTCAGAAAGCGTCTATATGAGGGAAGGGGTTAAGAAGTGTAGACGTGAAACTAGTTGTTGGGTTGTCTTTGCCTGGACAAAAGTTATCGCTCTTCTTCATGCGAACATACAAACAGTGATGGTTCTGGAAACATCTCAATATACTGGATGGCCTAAATTTGACTCTTCCCAACATACGACAACTCTACAGCAAACTACTTTAATAGAAGTAAGGCACATATTGGAAACACTCTACAAATGAAAGACCATTCATTGATTTCACTTGAAAGCGTTGTGGCTAAAGGTGAAATTGCAAAAAGAAATCGTCTGCTGCAGAGACGTAACAAAAAAGCGTATGTGTGTTGGAAAGTGGTGAATGTAAACAAACTTGCGACCTCTTTTCTTCCGCAATATTGCTTCCTTCATAATAGTTTCAATATCGAAGTTAATCACTTTTCTCATACAAACGCATGTTGACGAATCTGCAGCAGACGACTTTTGAAAATAGTGTGAGAAAGTACCCATTATACTGTTCACTCTATTTGTCAAATTTGTTTCAATGTCGTCTGCTGCATACTTGTTGTCAAGAGTAATGATATTTTAAAGTAAAACACTATTAACCCATTATTAACCCATTCCCACATACATATCATTTTGACATTATCTGTAGCTAACAGTTTTTGAAAAAAAAAATCAGACATTAAGGAAAAATTGCTCATGATAATGTTATAATATAGTTTGGGTGTTTGCAAGGTCATCGACACAACACATAAAACAGTTGGAGTGTTTGCGGGGCACAGCCACACAACACATGGGACTGTTGGCGTGTTTATTAGGCGTCAACAAAACACATAGACAGTTGGCGTGTGTATAGGGCGCCAACACAACACATAAGACAGTGGGCGTTTTTGCGGGGCGCAACCACAGCACATGAGACAGTTGGCGTGTTTATTAGGCGTCAACAAAACACATAAGACAGTTGGCGTTTCAATAGGGCGACAACAAAACACATAGACAGTTGGCGTGTGTATCGGAAGGAACACTCAACAGGTTTTATTACGTTTTAACATTTAACCATGTCTTATGTTGTAATACCTTAATTATCTTAACGAACACTCAACAGGTTTTTCTACGTTTTAACATTGAACCATGTACTTTGTTATACCTTAATTATCGGAAGGAACACTCAACAGTTTTCCTACGTTTTAACATTTAACCATATCATGTTATACCTAAATTATCGGAAGGAACACTCAACAGTTTTACCTACGATTTAACAGTTAATTAACCATGTCTTATGTTATACCTTAATCGTTGGAAGGAACACTCAACAGTTGTACCTACGATTTAACAGTTAATTAACCATGTATTATGTTATACCTAATTTATCAGAAGGAACACTCAACAGGTTTTCCTACGTTTTAACAGTTAATTAACCATATCTTATGTTATACCTAAATTATCGGAAGGAACACTCAACAGGTTTTTCTACGTTTTAACATTTAGCTTTGTCTTATGTAATATCTGAATGTTACTAAGGAACACTCAACAATTCTTACCTAACGTTTTAACGTTAACCATGCTGTCTTTTGTAATACTGAGCTCCAAACATTTTGGAAATAATAGAGCTAGAAGAAAACGTTTCATTGTGAGTTTGACAGCGTCCCGTGTTCGATACAAAGAAAAATGACAAACACTCAGAGTCGGCACTGCAGTCAGAAGCGCAGTCCACAACGCTTCGAACTTTTCGGTTCGAAATGACATCTGTAGAACATATAACGTCTGGTAGCGAGGTGTCATGGGTGAAGATTTCTTCCAATTTGACCGAGGCTGAAATGTATGAAAATTAACTAATATGTTGATTCCATTCACAGTTCCAAACATCTAAGACAAAGAGAATGTAAACTTAAAACGTACAGTATACTAATAAAAACACACGAAGTTTTCCTGGCTAAAATGGGTCAACGGCTCAATGTAAGTATAAACCGATACATGCACGTTGACGTTAATATAAACCTTCCATCAATCAACTCTAGCAGACGACAAACATCAATCCAAAATGTCCATACGTGAACGTATAAGTGTTGGATAGAGTTGAAAACGATGTGACAAAAGGAGAAATTGCTCATTGTGAGCCGGCTGTGTCATATTCGTCAAGTATGTGTTCGTTTGTATGTGGATAATGGTAAAACACCAAGCCATCTGTTCCAAAGACTGACGTCATATGCCAAAGAGCCAGTATCAGATATATATTATAAACAAATATATAATGATGAGCAAAACTTGTGATCATGTAAGATTGACAAGTCTGCATTTGCGCACAAGCGACTAAACTATTACCATCTCTCTCAATATGGGATAGTTTATTAGGAGTCATCTGCCAATAATGGCGGTGGGTCACTTTTGAGGCATTGATTTACAGCTGACGTCACGTCATTTCTTGATGGTGTGGCTAATAATCTTCCGTAGTGTCGCGTCTGTATAAGGTATGAATGTTTCCGGTGACGCCATCCTTTTGATGGTATTGCTCGTCTAGTAATTGTCCGTGCTCTCTAAATAAGGTATGCGTGTTTCCGGTTACGCTTTGATGACGTCATCGTATGACTCACGGTCGCGTTAAAAGTGGGTTTGGTTAACGATGTTGCCAGTTGTCAATCAATGCATCCAAAGTGACCCATATGTAATGCCTTTTGTAAATGGTGAAGCAGACAAAAAGCTATAGATAAAACATGTTTGTGGAACAACCGGTTAACCTTTCAAAAACTGGGTGTAGTCTGAATAATTATTTATGTACCTTTACTACTATACATACATGTATCACATTTTTTTTCTTTTTTAAAGAACTCTGATGTTGTCTCCGTCTAACTGGTTGTATTTACCCTCGCACTCGGCTTTTTGGTCGAAGTATATGACCTACGTTACTGGTTCACCGCCAAGTTAATTGGAAGTTGTTAAATTATACTGATTCAATGAAGAATAAAATTAATAATTATTGCCGAAGGAAACATATGAATATTTCAAAATTCGCGTTGCAGGCAAATTAGTATAACTATATTCTCCATAGATGTATTTTGTTTGATGTATTGGGGTTTTATGCCGTTTCGATAATATGACGGCGAAAAGATACTAAACTCAATATCTTTACCGCAACACAATAATCCCTTTTTATTCTTAACTTTCTTTTCAATTGTGATTACAGAGCCGACGTAAAAACTTCTGAGTGCAAAGAAGCGATCGAACATACTATCATCAATCTATAACAGAAAGAACGTCATTTAATCCTCATGTTCGTTAGAGTTAAAATCTTAATTTAAATATATGCACAATTATACTTACTTGAAAAAGTTGAAACATTCTTGCTATCCCAAGAGCAGATAAGTCCATGGATAAATGTACATGACGAATTAGTTATCCCTGTTGACGTCAAAACACTGCAATCCACTCTTCCGGTTCCTACGTAATGAAATGCATAATGATATCCGAATGTGGCTATGTAGAATAGCTTCGAGGGCATTCGACGTGAGATTAGACTTGAGTTACCTGCCCTTACTTATACATTACAGGCATTCTTATATACGACAGCACTCCGGGTATCATACTTCAATGTATCTACACATACGTATAGACACGCAGAGATCTCGATAAGGAGAGGTATTCAGCTCTTCCCCCACAATTTCTCTCATACTACTCTCTGAGACGATTCTTTTGAGTTCCCACAACACAGGGTTAGAGGGTCAAATAAGGATTTTAGAACATGCAAAACTCCGCTTATTTAAAACTTTGGACACTGTACGTACAACAATAATAAGATGTAAAGATGTACTACAAACGTATGGTACACCATTGTCGGACACTCACGGTTGTTGACACCAATATGTTCCAACATCACCCGTGGAATATTTTCACTGTCGTTTCGCCGTGTGTTTGATTGGATGCAGTTTAAGATATTGATACCCTTATCGTGGTTAATGTCAAATTAAGCAAGGGTCTTGCAAGGGTTATATCTATAAGTCGTATTTCACTATTTACATTACTTGCAATGTCATTTAGCGAATATATGCTCCCTCGCATTAAATCCAATTAGCGGAGATACATGAGTGGGTACCAGTGGGATGTTTCCGGCATGGGTTTTATAAATCCAGTGCGTTTCTGGTATAGGGTTAGTTACGTTACAACCTTTGACTAGGCTTGACTCCTAGGTTCAAGTACTGCTTGTCAGTCCGGGGCTAGGGACTGATAGGCATAACGCTGTGTTGTATATATGTTATTAGAAGGGTTCTTCACTACGTATGATTTAGGCTTGTTTAGACACTATGTTCATTAAAATCTCGGAAACTTATAGCTCGTCTTAGTAGTTCATTATACCACATAGGCTCTTTTTGATGCCGCTCGACCAGGACGAACAACAGAAGTACTACCACTAAGATATAAAGGTTGGTGCAGTTTACTATACTTTTTACTGTTATTTGATTGTGTTGTCATGTTTGAAGAACAGTTTACGCAAGCGTTGATACCCAAAATTCAAATCGTCCTAATGCCTAATTCACATTTGCTCTACGGCTAGGATACGGCGGCCGTACGCCCTCTAAATCGGGAGATATTTGCGGCGGTGGTCTTAGGGTCACTCTAGGGCGTATCCCTATACTGTACTATACTGTAGGGTCGCCGTAGGATTATAATACGGAGTTATAACTGTTTTTATTTCTAGGTTCGCCGTAGAAATAAGACACGCCGTAGGCCATACCGTAGAGCGATTCGACGACGTACGGTGGCCTTGCGTTTGCCGTGCGGCTACCCTATGGTCTTTTCCTCGGTCACATTTGCCAATTTCAATGTTGCGGCCGCCGCAGCATTCCTATGGCCACGTACTGTAACAGTCACATATGTAAGGTTAGCCGCACGGCATATTTTGAATTTGTGGTGACAACAAATCTGCGACTGCCGTACGAACGCACTGTCGCCTCAGATATAAATGATTATAATATACATATAAAAAAGTACTGGTTTATGTACGGCGCAGACTACAGAGGCCGTACTGATGTCTTGCGGCGAGCATACGGATGTCGTGCGGCGAGCATACGGGAGCCGTGCACGAGCCTTGCGTTGCCCGCAGGGTGTGCCACATACCACAAGGCAATCGTAACGGCACCGTAGGGTCGACTTAAGGCTGCCTTAGAGCATAATTAAGACTGCCTTAGGGCCCCCGTGGAATTCCTGCGACCGCCACAAGTTCTAAGGGGACATAAAAGGTAAAATATCACTCATTAGTCCCTAGGCCAGCCGCACGGCAAACGCAAGCACATCATACACCCGACGTATGGTCGCCGTTGAACAACTCTACGGGATTGCTACGAAGAACCTAGACATAAAAATGTTATAACTCCACGCTATAATCCTACGGCGAATCCTACGGCCTGTAAAATATTGGTATATACATAAAGTGACCCTGAGGCCACCGCAGATCTTATACGCCGCATCCTAGCCGTAGATCAAATGTGACTGAGACATTATAGTTGACTTTTGCGGATCCCTAAAGCTATTTCGGCGCCTGCGGAAATTCCACGGGCGCCATAGGACAGCATATGGCCATAGGGTAGCCTTAAGGCAATCTTACGATGCCCGTACGATGGTATTGCGGTATGTGGCACACCCTCAGAGCAACGCAAGGCACATTCACGGCTCCCGTACTTTCGCCGTACGCCATCCATACGACCTCCCGAGGCAGTCTATATATTATAATTCCTATCTGAGGCGACCGTGCGTAATCACTTTAAAGGCCTTTCGGTAGCCACCGGTTATCTGTCTCCAAAATTTCAAAATACGCCGTGCGTCTACCCTAACATATATGACTGCTACAGTATGTGACCGTGGGAATGCTGCGGCCGCCGTATAATTGCTACTGACCGTAGGTAGATATTTCAGATCCCACGGCCCCGCAGCTTATGTGACTCTGGCATTAGTAGACAAGTTGATATTATCGACGTAGAACTTCTGTTTTTAATTATAATTATTTAAGACTCTCTGAGTAGCAATACACAAAACCACGAACCGTTCATAATATTCGTTTTAATAATGTACTTTTCCCCTAAAGATTAACGACATCTTTTTTGTTTTAAAGCTTTTACAGATTTAAATGTGTTCATTAGTGTAATTGTAATACAATATATGCATGACGCCAGACTTCCATATTTGAAGACGTCACATTTTAATTACCATATTTAGTAGCATTTATTTCTGGACAAATAGAGAATTTAAAACCATCGCGTTGTCTTTCTCTATTTTCATACTCAATTCAATTAAATGTGTTCTCGTGGATGCTTACAAACAGTGTCAAAGTATTTGGTACTACGACCCAATTGGAGTACTTACTTGTAGCTGTAGTTATTCCCTACCCTTAACAAACGCGGTTACATATTACATTTAAACATAAAAATATAAATATGGAAAACATTTTGTGTATGTCTTTTTTATGTCTGTTACTGTGTCGTAGAACAATCACAGATCCAAACATTTTGTTAAAATTCCTGAAATACAATTATAAAACATCGAATTGAGATTGGTCTATCCAAACGTAAATAGAGTTGACATGCTGAATAGACGTTGAGTTTTGAATATATGAAGGAAGGGAATTCCAAATCGATTAATGTATTTCGATCTATTTAGTAAGTTTTATATTTTAGAAGTTAGGTTTTGGTGTATACAACTGGAATGTAGTAAGTGTATTGCATGAATATCAGTCGTAAAAGGAAATGATGTCCGAGGTTTTCACCATTTAAAAAATATGTTTATTTATAAGAAGGCGGTCAGAACACTCTGTTTATTGGCTCCCTCGCACACATACAACATAGGCTTAGAAATCAACTAGTTACCTTCCAGCTCATGCTGAAACTGAATGATGAAATATGAAATACGCTACACACAACTACTTTTTATTCCATTCATCGCTCTAATATGCCTGATTGTTTGGTGTTTTACGCCGCTTTCAACAATTCGTCAGTTATATAACGGCTTTTCATGTATAAGTTACCAGTACCTCTGGTCCTTTCATCCTGATACCAGCCAGTCAGTCGTAATCATGAGCGCCAAGACTCATTACAACCATTTTAAGATATTGCAGGAATTCGAACACACGACAGACCACTTGTACCGACAAAGATATCTTTGCTGGAAATTGATATTAGAAGAACCCGTGTCTTTAACATTATCCGCGTTTAGTGCTTTTTAGTCTAATTTTGTTTGCTTGTTTTTTTTGGTTTTCAGAAGATTTGGTTTTAAGCCGATTTTAACAGTATCACGGTGTACAGGAAAGATGATAACCACTACATCATCGAGGCTGAAGGAACAAACCTTCTCCCGATACCGATATGGAGAGACTTCATTCATACCATTTCTTTCCATTTTATAATACTCACTTGTTATAAAACCCGCCATGTTTAAACAAGGCCGGAAAGGCAGCATGGTTTACCGTTATCCCTTCCGAATCAGCTTTCAATACAGTCTGAAAATAAAAGTAAAAATTGAATCATAATTGTCTGGCAGTAATTTGGGCAAAGGTTTCTTGATAGAAAGGACGATCAGTCTAAGCATGCCGCTTAGGTTAACCCGTACAAAAACAAAGGACTATTCACTCTGACTAAATCAGCATGCATATGAGCAATTCCGTATTATGTGGCAGGTAAAACACCGTTGCTAAAATGCATTGGTCTTCTTCGTAAAATGTCAGCGGAAATAATAATTTAGGTTATGGATGCCAAATAGTTTTCTTCTTTCAAGAAGAATACACTTGCTATTATGATAATGTGTTATGTAATTTATAATACAATGTGAAACGTTATGTTCTGAAACATGTTATAATTTAATATATCTTCTTGCATGAAACACTTTATAAGTATTGAGAGAAAGTCAGTTGGTGAACGTATATTCCGGCTGACATATCTTATTGTACAGGGATGACTGATATGAGATGTACACACACACGTTAGCACCAGGCTCTTCAATGTCCTCCTATAGTGTGAACAGAACTAGACTCACCCTTTAACTTATTACTTCACATGACGTTTCAAAGGTCGTCAAATTATACTGAGCAAAGTCATGAAGTAATGCAGTCTGAAGCTCTATACACTCGCCCTTTATACAATTCCGTTATGGAGATGCATCAACTTTTTACCCAAATGCAAAAAAATATGACACTTTATAGATTCAATATTAGTTAATTGATAAAATGTAAAGGCAATTTCTCCTTTTGCCATAATGTTTTCAAACGTCGTCTGCTGCAGATGCTTCAAAATCGCCTGTATGTGGGAAAGGGTTAAGACTCCATGTCACATGACGCAGTTCAATTGCTGCTTCTGTTACTATAGTAATATTATATGCATACGTCGCTGGCAAAATGTTATCTTTTATTGATCAGCATCCATATTGTTCATTAAGGTAATGGAAAACTGCCGTACTTGGCATGGTTTTTACTTTCCTTTCGTGTGGCACACCACGAACATACAAGAAACTACTATCTCGTAATGCGTTCCTAGATTCATTGACTGATTGATCGACTGCTTGATTGACTGGTTGATTGGAGTTTAAGTATTTCAGTAATATCAATGCAATTTATTTCCCTGCTCAAGTTCCATCTAAAAACAATCCAAACAGGTAACTATCTACCTACCAAGAAAGCCTTTAAATGTGCTGAACCGTAGACGGAGATCAACAATTTGAACTCCTGCAAATATTTGCTAATTTGCTAATAGTGATAATAAAGTAAGTAATAAATAGTTATAAACTATATCGGCAGATAATGTTAATAAAACATTCAATTGAAGGACACGGACATATACAAAAGGTTGACGTACTGGGTATGTCTACCGAGTAAAAATGAAGCAAAAACAATCAATGTAGATGTTACTGGAAAGTGAAATTAGTACCCTAATTCTACCACAGAATTAAGATTCTAATATTTCAAGACAATTTGTTAACAGTTTTCAAATTTTGACTATACTATCTAATTATCTGGAGTTCAGCACATATTAGTGGAAGAGGAACGATGCTATTTACAATCATTATCAATGTACGTTTTGGTAGTCGAACTGACGACCCTTAGTTAGTTACCGACTATCATATCGTTACTCAACTAATGTGTACCATGACAACATGTTGTTGACTATATTGCTGTGCAAATTTGATCTGCTGTAACTTAGTATTTCCCTCATGTATTCTGACGCCTCTCCAGCAGACAACTTTTGAAAACATTCAGACAAAAGAGGAGAAATTGCTCAAAGCGAACAGCTTCTCCTTCGGTCATAATATTTCTAACTGAATTCAATCATTCTACTTTAATTTTTGAGGTGTCTCATATGTTTGTATCAGTGGTTTCAATGTCGTTTGCTGCAGATTTGCTGTACGTGTGGAAATAGCTAACAGTAGATTCTTCAAAGATTATGTGAGTAAGAGATGAACAGTGCATGCTCAGAACAGACTTCGCGAAAGTGAATGATGATCTGGATATTTACTGGTCGAAAATACCGTAGTGTCAATTTTCTAAAATCATTTGAGCCGTTCTACGAGAAAACCAACATTATGTACTCAGCGTAAATATAATCGACAAAGATCAGCGTGTGCAGTCCACGCAGGCTAATCCGGACCGACACATTCCGTATCAGGGGAATGGAGGTATGAGTTATGATTCCTGTAACAGAAAATCCACAGGAGGCGAAAATTGTCTGTCCGGATTCTCTTGCGCGGCGTCATGGTTAGGCTGATCCGTGTCGATACTTTACGCAGTGTCCACACTGTTGGTTTTCTCGTGGAACGGCTAATTTAGCCGAACACTTGAAGCTCAGTCGGCTGCAACGCGGGCTGTCAATGCAGGGGTTGTGATTTCGAACCCAAGCTAGGCAATTCTTTCCGACATTTGATCAAAGTTAATGTAATGCTACAAGAGTCATTCGTCTTCCATTAATGGGCTAACGGTCTATGTTGAAAAACAACGAGATGCTTGAAAATACAGTTGCGCGTAGTGCTTGTGTTAACAAAAACAGGAAACAGATTTAAAGGTGAACTGGCCGTCGTGATATGTCTGAAAATATGGAAAACAGCGTTAAATCCCAGTCACTAAATATTAAATTATATAATATTTATTATGTTTATCATATAAGTAAAGTGCTTCATTTAAATAAACTTACTTATTATATATAATCATAATTGGTTTTCTCAGCAGTCTACACCGTCTGGTTGCTGTAGTGGTTAGAGCTTCCGCCTTGGCAGCGGGAGATCAGGGTTCAATCCCCAAAACATAGACTAAACATCCTCGAAACTATTTCCTTTGTTTACATTCAGAGTCAAGGGGATATCAGGTTAAATGATACCGGTAAGTAATCAAGGTAACGCCGTGATATAACTGAAATACTGTTGAAAGCGTGGTAAAGTACCATTCATACAAACAGATTAGCAGCCATTGTTCATGATTAAAGCATGATGGATTCTCCTTCATTGAGTATACATGTATACGGTCATTTGAGCTCGATCTAATGAATTCCCGCCTACGCAGACGTTTAACTCTTGCCCACATGTAGACGCTTTCTATCGATTTTGCAAAAACGACTTTTGAAAGAAAAAAGCTCAAACTTTAACGAACATTTTCTCCGTTTGCCATATTGTTAAAAAAAAAGTCAGTATTTTCTACGAACATTTGAAGAGATTTTCCATGATTTATTTAAATGTTTTTAAAGTCGTCTGTTGTTGATTTCTGGAATGTTGGAAAAGGTTAGATTAATGGCAATAGCTCTTCACCATTTCCCACATACAACACCAGGCGACTTTAAAAACTTCTACGCAATAAAATGGAAAATCTCTATAATTGTAGGTATAATTACTAAAAAAGATTGATAACATTGTGGCAAAAGGAGCAATTGCTCATCCTTTTGTCACAATGTTTTCAAAAGTAACCTGCTACAGATGCATCAATATACGTCTTTAGGTGGGAAAGGGTTTAATACCATGCTTATGTATTTGATCAGTTTGCCATAACCGTTAAAAGTAACTTCCGGGATATGCGTACGTCTTTTCAAATGACTTAAACATATCAGAAAATGGAATGGGGCGTATTGCGTTGTGTGCAGCATTCAATAACGTTTTGAATATCCTGTTTAAAACCGATTTTCCAGTGACCACATATGCTGAAGAAAATAAACAATAGCGTTTGATTGCAAGTTGAGATAAGAACCAGCAATCGCATCCAATAACTTTTATAAAAAATGATTGCTCAATAATTGATTAAAACATTATTAAGTTGCTACCAGTGAAGTACATGATCAGACTGTACGGATGCGAATACTGGTCTGGTTCTACATGGGGGGGGGGGGGGGGGGGGGCACACCAGATTGGTGTTCGCAGAGCGCCGGACTTACACATTAGCGTGCAATTTGGACAAAGATCAGCCTACTGTTTAGTGCAGTCTAATATTGGTTACAAAAGAAGAAATTGCTCATAACGAGCAATGAGCAATTTCTCCTTTTGACACAATATTTTCCACTTTTAGTCATCCATTGAATTATAGAGATGTTTCATTTTTTGACAAGGTTTGCTGCAGAGTTGTCGTATAAGGGAAATCGTCTACATAAGTAACAGAATAGTTATTTGTCTAGATGAACTAATTCAAGACATTAATGTTAACGCATTTCGATCGAAAATGTTATTGTCACTCAAGGCATAAATACCACTTTTCTGTGAGGACTTTTGATATTTCATCGAAATAAACTATAACCTCCATTAACAATACATTATAAATGATTTCCTCTAAAAGTCTAAAAGTCTAAAAGCTTGTCTGGTCTAAATTAAGACATATTTAGAAACGACGGCCTATTGGCACATTTCTCACGCAGGTACCAATTTTATCTGGGCGATGAGGAGCATGATGGGTTAACTTATTTGCACTTGAAACAATCCTATGGTCCAGACAGTATACACGCATATCGTCCTTTCGAATCCGAGGCCTGGGTACAACTGTTTAAAAACACTGCATTTGCCCTACGTTTCGTTTCGGTAAGATAATGTGATCATCTTATACAATAAAACAAATGTTTGATGATAGAAATTTTGCAATATAGTTATTACTCTATTTACATATTTAAAATTCGGTAGACTTCCTTAATGAAATGTTTAAATTGATGGACTCAAAATAATTTGATCTGAGGGTATCGAACATTTAAAACTATCTTTTACCCGAATGATATCTTCAAACACTGTCTTGTATGTTCGGTAATCATATGAGCCGTCTCGCGTAAAAACCAACATTATGGCATCTGCGTAATGTATTGATCCAGATCAGCATACTCAGTTCGCGCAGACTATTCTAATTCCGTCTAAGGGCGATAGATGTATCGAGTAATGATTCCTGAAACAGAAGATCCACAGGAGGCGAAAAGTGTCAATTCGGGTAAGCCTGCGCGGCATGCTTATGCTGATCCGGGTCTATACTTTACGCAAAGTCAAAAACGTTGGTTTTCTCAAGAGACGACTCATACTAAGAAAACCGCACATCAGCAGTTTTTTCGTCCGAGCAATTATAACCTATGCTATGCTGTTTTCATAATAATGAACTATTCCAGGAAACGGTTTGAGTTAAAAATATATTCGAATCTTCCCATTTTATATCATTATTATACGATAGAGCGTGCACGTACACAAAGAATTGAGCAGAAAGCAATAACGGTTCATCGATAGGTGCTTCATATCTTTACTAATTATTTTCTATCAAAAATTGATTTTCTCTCAAGCCTACATCAATAAAGACTACCCATTAACCCCTACTCATGATACAGGCAACGTGCGACATTGGACGCACCTCTAGTAGAAGACAATAGAAACAACACAGTGGAGAAATTTCCACTTTTTGCACCCAGTCTTTTTCAAACTGATACTTCCATTTCACCGAATGTCATTATTATGTTATATCCCTAAGGTGGAGTTAACCCATTCAATGCTAAATTTTGACAAATGGAATTGTCAAGCTTTGTATTCAGCGTGTATGAAGTTGATTTGAGCAGTATCGGGGAAACATCTTGTATTCAGCGTGTATGAAGTTGATTTGAGCAGTATCGGGGAAACATCTTGTATTCAGCAACCAGCAGTATGGACGAACTGCGCGAAACCGCCGGTTTGTCTCTGGCATCAATAATGCTGACACAGGATTCGCAGAATCGGTTCCAGGAGTCAAAGGGTTACCCATTTACATCATGCAGTTGCAGTTGGACGCATCTGCAGCAATAAAAGAAATTCTTTTGCAAAAGGAACATTTGGTCTTCTGAAAAGATTTGACGGGATATTTTTAAGGTCTTAAGCCGCAGGTGTGTTGTATGCGGGAACATGTAAAAAACCACAAAGTTAAGCCTTTCCCCCATACAACAATTCTGCAGCAGACGACTTTGTAAAACTATCGGCAAAGACGTGGAAATTCTCCTTAAATAAAGGTTTTATTATTTTAAAGAATTGAAAACATTCTGGCAAAAGGAGAAAGAAACACATTATGAACAATACCTCCTTTTGCCACACAGTTTTCAAAAGTCGTCTGCTGCAGATGCGTCAAAATGCGTATGTATGTGGGAAAGGGTTAACGCAGACTACAACATGAAGGATCTTACAATAGGTACATTAGGAGATCAACGATAACGCATTGTCCGATACATCACGTGACCTCTCTGATCGGAAATCCTCTATCGTTTACCACAGAGTCGATGCAATAAGATCCAAACGATTCAGACATTCCCTTTTTACGCTATTATTATGGCTACCGGCTTTCAAATGACCGAACACAATTACATCTCGGAAAATGAAAGAAAAATGTCCACAATTAATTACAACACTGTGTGGTAAAACATGCAGTTGCTTCTTTTAAGCAAGTGTTTTATAAATGTCGTCTGTCGCAGAATCACGAACGGACGTGTGTGTCAGGATACCGATAACCCATTTTACATCCTAAGTATGAACGTAGTTTTGAAAGAATAACTTCACATTACCATTACGAAGGAAATTATATATACGCTTTAATTAACAGGTAGGTAAATGACATATTACTTCTAACCAATAGGTAGAACAATATCCATATCCATTTTTTAAACTTAAACCAATATGTAAACGATAACCATTCCATACTACCTTTATGTATAAAATTCCATAAACATAACTTTAAACAACAAGTGGAGATGTCAATACATATTTAAACTAAATACGTCGAAGACATAATGTAACCTTTAATAAAATACATATATCATTTCATGTAACTTTTATATACACTGTCATTGAGACGTAATTGTCGTCATAGTAATGGGATCCTTAATGCTATCGTGCTTTATTCCGCTTTTTATGAAATCGAAAACGGGGAACAATAACACGGCATTGGCACTGGCGGTAAAAGAGTGACATATTTAACACATATTTAGTGACGGAATTTGCCACGAAATAACATGGACAGTGACGTTATTGTGAATCTTATGAACTGAGACTTCATGCGAAATTTTCCTTATACCATACTTTGTCAATAAAGAATCGACAGAACGTAACGCTAAACCGTGTGTATTGGACGGAATGCCTACCAACATGTTAAAATCTTACTAAGACAATATGTTGCCCATCATCATCAACTAAGTCAATCTGTCTTTACGACAAGGTGTATTTCCTTCTAGAGGGAAGCTATCGTTATTTAAAGAAGGTCGGTCTTAAACTTGAATTTAGTAATTATAAACCAGTGAGTAAGTAATTTATCATTTAGTTCAAAGTTGATTGAAAAATCATTATTATCCTGACTCAATAGTTTAGTGGAAAATCACGATCTTTCGCCTTAAGAGAAAGTCGGCTTAGCGACGTTTTGACTCCTGCAAAACGGCTTTACTCATATTTGTGAATGACCTGATGGATGGCATGGCGATTCAAACGGTAATGTTCAGCGCTTATTGCTATCAATATCATTGCCGCCTTCGATACCTTTGACCAAGACATTCTACTCGATGTACTTCACAGTCAGTACGGAGTCACCGATTCGAATATCAGATGGGTCGATTCATACCTACGACTAAGTAGCTGCCGTATGAATGTCAACACCGCAATCACGATACATTTTTCAAGTTCTTTGATAGCTTCTAGTTCATTGGTAACCGAAGTTGATCGAAAACGTTTGTTTGCAATGTGGTCATTTGCGAATATATAGACGGAAATGGATGGTGGGATAATATCGAATAATGTTTCAGGATAAGTGAGATTGAGCAATGGACCAAGACACATACATTGTGGCACACTGCATTCCAATTTCCGCGGAGATGAAAGCGGAAATACGATTCGTTAGAGACTTGTATGCGCTGTTTTAGAAAATTGTAAAGAGGATTTTGTTTGTATGCTGTTTAACGGCGTTTCCCTTGTTAGTTACAAGTACTACTGGTCCTTTTATCCTGACACCGGTCATTCGTAATGATTACCCCGAAATCCTGAGCGCCAATGAGGGCAGCCATATACCAAGTAATTAGTATGACCCGTTTTATTATCGAACCCACGACCTCCCGCACCCGGGTAGGTTGATCCTGTGACAATAAATACAATATTTTTTTATTGGTTGCATTGTTGTATCATTTTATTCGCCGTTTTCAACATTAGTTAAGGTATTTCATGACAAACAGTTCACTTTTTCGTGATCCCTGGATAAACAAACCATTACTAGCTAGAAAATGTGCCTCGCCCAAGGGCACTCCACCATGATCGTCTTGCCGCGACTGGGGATCGAACCCGGGAACCCGGTTTCAAAATGGGTCATTTATTCTATGTTTTGTATGTTCTAATCACGTATTATACTGATGTACAACGCCATTGGATGCGATTTTGTACAGATTCAGCCAAGAAGCATGTGAGATCGGATTCAGACAAAGATAACTCTACGCATCACTACCGTTTGACCTGACTCTGTACTCTGGCCTATAGGATACAGAGACACTTTTCAAGATACTTCTAGCAAGCAATGTGTAATTAGATAAGGCAGTGTAGGTGTGCGACACAAGGTTAGTTTTTATGATGCACGACATATTTGTAGAAGAGAAGAGGATAATTCGTTTGGTTGTTTGTGTGTATGGTATATAACGCCGTTTTCAACATTTGTTTCAGTTATAATAGGGCGTTTCCTGTGTAGGTATACACTACTACTGGACAATTCATCACCAGATACTCAGTCGACATGCTAACCAATATACCAAGAGATCAGCCTAAGCATACCGCGCAGGATAACCCGGACAAATGCTTTTCGCCTTATGTGAACTTTCTGTTTCGGGAATCATTACGGGTTTCCCTGCTCGACCTGTGCAGACTGACCTTTGTCGATACTTTACGCAGAGACCATTAAGTTGGTTTTCTCATGGAACGGCTCATATAAACTTGCCTTGCTATGTATTCCCAGGGACGTAAATAAGAGGGATAAATAACTAAGTTGTATATTAAAATATAACCCGTGCCAATATTTGTAGCAATTAAAACTAAAAATATATTGCAGTAGATAAACATATTTTAATAAACTTGATAATATTTTTTCCTTATGAATAATGTCAGTCTATCATTTCTTGGAAAACAATAATATACTTCAGAAATCACAATAGCTTTATCTTTTAAACCAGTCATTACTCAAACTACAAAGAAATTCCAGTTATTCATTAAACATGTATCTCTTACTTTACAACGAAATTCCAGTTATTCATTAAACATGTATCTCTAACTTTAGTTGAAATTATAAGCTTTCCGAAAATGTATGTTTTGTGCTAAATGGGTCTTAAAAGTTTTAATTGCTACACAATGTGAACATTTGGACAATTTTATTTCTTCATGTGATATTTTAACCAGATAACAGGTGTACAGGTGCAGTTGCCTATCCCTATTACATGTATATATGTCCCTTGTATTTCTAACGCGACATTAACATTAACACTGACCACGTACGCATACCGAACCAAACAATTTTCATTATTTTAAAATATGAATGCAATTGGCACAATACGAGCACAGATCATTACTGCACAATACGAGCACAGATCATTACTGCAGAAACTCACAATACGAGCACAGATCATTACTGCAGAAACTCACTACGAATCAGTAATTACAAATCAATGAATCAATCAATAAATAGATCAAAATACATCCGAGAAATGATGAAACTCTGTCATTATTTTAGCTGCGTTAAGCCGCTCTGTTGCATCATTTAAATAAGGTAATTGTATACGGCTGAAACAAAATAGCCGCGTTTAGTGATGTGATGTCGTACATAATATTCGTACGGTGAAGACTCAGGTGAGACTGTGCATACATACAATCTCACCAGTGCCTTTCGTCTTCATTTAATCAAATCCTAGATGCATCTTTTGACAAAAAGATATAACGGAAGCCCCGTGAGTTTTTTCTCTATGCTGTCCGGTTACGGTTAACTCGTCAGACGAGGATCAAATGTGATTATTTCTAGTTATTCGTCAGAACACATATCTATGCCTTTTTAATCAACCCTTTCCCACATTACAACTTTATGCAGCAGACGACTAAACGAGGATACACGATTCAAATCGTTTGTAAAGGAGTGTATACTAATTGAACTAGTTGAAAACATTGTAACAAAAGGATAACTTGCTATTAATAAAAAAAATATCATTTGCCACAATGTTTTAAACGTCGTCTGCAGCAGATGAGTCAGGGTCGAATTCCCCCAACCATATTTAGTGATAAGTATTAATTAAATACTGAAGAGCATATTTCATCATTTATGTTTCACTAACATTTGTAAAAAAATAATGGTGGAATGTATTTAAGTAAATGACTAAGTTGGCATAAATAGTTACCTTGCTGACTAACATTTTATGTTAAGAAATGAAATGTTTTGGATTTTTTATTAGGGAAACAAAAATGATGAAATATGCTTTAAAGTATTTAAGTATTACTTAGCTTTAAGTAAGGTTGGTATAATTGGACCTAGAACGTGTATGTACGTGCGAAAGGGTTAAATAGTTGATGGACGGTGAAGACTCGTACTCGCGTGGGTCTGTGTGTACCCACTGCCTCAGACGAGTTTTCTCTGTTCGCAGATCAGATGTAAACAGACCCTTTTTCGACTTACTCAGTTTTATCAGTTTTTTTATAATGTTATACATCGACATACCGATATACACTGGACAAGTAACGTTAGAGTTCGTATCTTGACATATTTAGATGGACATGCATCTTTGTGAAGGTTCTGGTTGCATTCACGAATTTGTAATTTCTTGTACAGCCCATTGTGATACTCATATTACGCAATCATCTATTGCGCCATATGTTTGGGCAATGTAATACTATCTCGAAGTGTCTAAAAGTAAAGAATCAAGTGTTTTGCAAATAGAAATGCATTACCATTCTAACATAACAGCCGTGAATATTTGTTTTGACAATATTCTTTTGACAGATAATATATCAAACATGCATGCTCTTGATCGATTTGCGAGGTATGTCATGAAATAGGACCGTCTTCCCTTTGTGCCTTATTAATCATCACAGGAGGGCGGGGCTTGACCCGATTCTCGTTTTGGGGGTAATGCAGGGTTCTCCTACGTATGTCCTCTGTTATATTGGCTCGCAAAAGATTGTCCTGACGTGTTAAATGCTTAGGACAATAAGCTTAAGCACAAAGGTACTGGATACAACAACTACACATACCAGGCATATACGCATGCACGTGATATGTAACTGTGACACAAGTGATCAGTAAACGTGGCATAAGTTATCAGTTAACGTGGCATAAGTTATAAGTAACCATTATATATGTGATAAGTAACCGTGACGTCATAAGTAGCCATATCGGCATACGTAGCCAAGACGTCTACGGTCATACGTATACATGATATCATGCATTAGTAACCATGACGCCATAAGTCATAACTACATGTAACCGTGACATAAGTTTTAAGTAACCGTTATATATGTTGTAAGTAACCGTGTCGTCATAATTCATAAGTAGCCATGGCATAAGTCGTAAGTAACCATGACGCCATACGTCATAAGTAACCGTGATATAAGTCATATGAAACTTTGACATCAGCGATGAGTAATTGTGACATTAGTGATAAGAATCAACTGTCTATTTTTAGATTTGGTGTGAACCATGTTACGCCACACCCCTGGTGTTGATTTGTTCTAGTTCCAACACTGTTTGATGCAGAGGTTCAACATAAGGTATTAGGCTGTAAATACAACATAACATAAAACTGTTACATTTTCAATTCGACGATAACGCCGCAACAAAACCAGGACTTAACAACAGTATAATGCCACAATTCTAGTCCTACGGTCTTGACACGAATACGCACTCGTGTGTTTCCCGAAAAGGACTACTTCTGAGAAAGAAAACCATCGTGCTAATTAGTAAAAAGTCGTCGTATTGATTGGAAATACTAGATAAATAACGTTACTGTTGAGAACATTGACGCTCCTTGGTTTGTTTTGTACGGCTCTCCTCAAGACTAACAGAAGCCGCGTCACCCGACTTTGAGGGTGGGGCGTGTTGAATGTACGAACAGTGAAGACTTAGCCAGCATAGTATAACCAGAGCCTACACCTGTCCGTCTTCATGTCATATACTCCTTAATATAATCATATAATTTGCAACTTAATGCAAATATTTAGTGGTGTAGCCCATAAGGTTTTACGTCACGATCACCTGAACTGATGTCATCGCGGTAAGTAAACTAGACCCAATATTGCAAGACGCGGTACATTCCATGAGGCCATTCACAACAGACGTTACGTCATCTTTTGACAATACGAACTTAAACCAGTTTGGAATTAATTATACAAATTGCGAGCGAGCATGAACGGTATCTTGTTAAAAAGATTCAGTTGCCATAACAACCTTACTAACAGTTTTTTGATGAGATTGGAGTGTTAATTTTAAGTTAAGAATACACGTCACGCCCATTCATGAAACACAACAAAAAACAAAAAAAATATTGACATAGCTTCTCATGAAAATGAATTTTGGAAAAATAAAAAAAATAAAAAAATGAAACACACAACAATAAAATGAAACCGCAATTCCATTTATTCGAGTGAAATTTCTCTAATATTAGTTCTTTAAAGGAATAACTTTAGATATTGTATTTTCATTTCATCATTTAAAAATTATTTAAAATTTAAATGTGTAATTATTTATATATACTGACAATGATTTTATTGTACGGTAT
>JAUELF010244969.1:0-12283 GCA_031471495.1 Clinocardium nuttallii | reverse complement strand
CATGGGTAGGTGCACTGACCGCCGTGATATGACCAAAGCTGTTGAAAGCGGCGTTAAACTCCAAACAAACAAAACCCTGTGTCAGAATATTTCTCTCAAACTGATGACATTAGGGCTTTGTTCAAAATAGTTTATGACTCTTCCGAAACAGGAATCCGTCGTGGTTATTGTCGGAGATTTCAATGCATGTCGTGGGTGTGATCCTCAGTCACAGCCGGCATGATGCCCTTGGGCAATTAACATTTCAAAACACAGAGTGTTTACCAAGGATGCATGAATAAGTGAAATGAAAGCTGTTCATTCTTACAAGCAAAGTGTCTCAACAAACTCCTAAACTGTTGACAATGTCCGGGCCGGAGAAGTCAGTACTATCAAACAGTTCTCATTTTGACCTTTGACCTCTACGAGTGACCTTAACATTTGAGGTCCATGTCTGTATTTTGTGCACAACACACCACCTCATCATGGTGCACGTTTGTACCAATTTGTCTTAAAAATCCTATTATGTATGGTTGAGATGCGGGTCGGACGTTCTTATGAGAGTGTATTTGTGGGGTTATTTTCTTTGGTGTTTACTTGTGCGTTGCACCCCACAATAAAGGGTTCAATCCGTAATTAATTCCCTTTAACGGAATGGAATGAATAACATTAATATGCAAATAAAATATCAATTATAAAAGAAACAGAAAATCTACTTATCTAAGTGTCAGGAAAAATACGCACCCCATAAGTACTCTCTCAGACGTCCAATAGACGTTGTGGTTGTGTACTTAACAACACATTGATAACAAAAGATACATTTTCGAGTATCACGGTGAGTTATATCATGACCGCAGGCACAGCTATTTCAAATGACAAACTATAACGGATTACAGTAGAACTAAATCATAATTTTTAAAACGACAATATACTTTTGATCCTATATAGTTAATCGAAATGAAAACAAAGCACGTCACTACTAATGTAACTTATTAAATGTATTTTTTATCCGAAAAGTAAATACAAATTGTATTTTACATGGCCTATAAAAGGGATTATTTATAGATGCATAAGGGGGTTATTACATTAGACAATTGTAATCCAGATTATAATAAATAACATCGAATATCGGGTGATCAATAGCCGTTGCGATTCATGTTCGAGTCATGAGAGAAGCAATACACAAAGCTTCTTTAATCAAGATGTATTCTCAGCTAAGAGAAATGACATCAATTTGGACGATCATACTACGTGTTAAGCCTGCTCCTGACTTAAAGGTCGGCAGCATGTTTCTTCACTCTTGACTATTGGTTGCTTTCTTCTGCAGGGTACTCCATGGTACCTAAGCTTTTTTATATATCTGTTTCCTACATGATTTTGGGACAATATCCTTCACGTTTTTCTCAGTTGGCAGAAACATGAGTGTATTAGTTATATATATGACATAAAATAACATAAAAAACATATAATTGTCGAGCATTTGGCGAGACAGTGACCAGTACCTCAAGCTGACTCAAAATCAAATCAGTCATTATCACCAGCATGGGAGAAGTAAATATGTTATTGTTTGCAATGAGACAATAAGTTTGATTGGTTTTGCCATGTATTACAGATATATTGATTTGATAAATATTGGAGAATAATTAATAAAGAACACTGTGGTTTCATGTAGGATGCATACACATAAAATGATATATAGTGTGCTTTAAGTAACATTTTTCAAAATACTCCCGGAACACAGCCAATGAAAACCCCCAAAAAGACAGTCTGACATGTTAAATCACTAATGTTAATGACGAACATCAACAGTTTGATAAGCAATCATACTGAGTAAACATTCCAAACTATGTTGCAAAAATCGTGAGGATATTACTTGAATTATTTTTATTTTCTAGACAATATATCAAGAATAACACATTAATTGAGATATAATAAACTAATATATATTTGTTTTATTTAGTTCACAATAGTAATAAACAAATTCACCATTTTCATGTGTGGTGACTATGCCAAAATAAAGAGTAAAACTGACGAAAGTTTATTGAAATAAGTATCACACATTTACGCGGAGTTTAATGAAGTCCAGACAAACTTACATAATTACGCTACCAGACAAGATTAAACTACCACAAATATGCTTTACTCCCATGATTGATACCTCTGACTGTACGACGATTGTAGAGAAAAGAGTTCAACTTTGTTAATGGGTCACTGTTTCCACCTTTCAATAAAATGAATTTAGGTAAAAAACGATGCCCAAACTAGCTTCATATTGAGATAAGGTATAAACATATAATGTATTAGTGGTGGTTTAATGAGACTTCTCGCATTATGGTCAGTTCCGAGACTATGTGAATTATGAGGTTGATGCGGATCTACACAGGCTGGTAAAACAGCTATCAGTATGGTTCCTTTATATATATATTGGCACTTAGGGATTACTTACTTTCATCTGTAGATATGAATGTGTGCTTGTCCCCCTGTGGAGGTATGGTGTAATAAAAAAGAAAATAATATATTGATTTAGGACCCACTGGACTTGCCTTGTTGTTCAAAATAATGAATGCACAAGTAACTATCTAGGGGTGAAACGAAGGGGTTGTCAGTCAGTTCGCATTCATTTAATGATATATTGCCAGGCGACAGACGTGTTCCTTCAAACACTATTTCCTATACAGTTCAGAACATCATTGCATTGGCAATCTGAGCGGAACGTGATTGGATCGTGAGCGTGATTGGAACGAAGTTTGAACGCTTTATGATCGAAAAGGAATTTTGGTCTCTGAAAGAAACAACCATAATGAACGAAAACAAGCAAATCACATGAATGATTTGCTCAATTTGAGCGAAACGGGAAAACAGCAATCACAATGTTATGAATGAGTGAACGCTTTATGAACGGAATTGAACGTGAGTGGAACAGAACTTTTAAGATTACTGTGATTGCTACAGACCACAACACCGGCACATTTACAGATGAGGCAAGGGTATCAATATGCATTAGATGTAAAGTTGGTTCTCCTTCACTTGGGATAAGCATGATTGCCTTCATGGCTATTGTTTATGGTATTCTTCTGATGTAGTGTATGCTGTCTAACGTAGAGTTGTTTGCATTGGAATAATGAAAGATAGATAAGAAATTGAAATAGATTTAACAATGAAGACCTAGACAATTTAGGTATATTCGCGAATGCAAAAAACAAACAGTTAACATGGACATATTAAAGATTTGAATCATCCGTCTCAAATGTTCATTATTGTGTTTTTATTTCATGTGACTGGAGGTAACTTTTGTAATAAAACGCCAACTGTCTAAAAATGTCTACATTGAAATAAATATGAATGTACAATGAATTATTCCCCTTAGCTCATTAATATTCATAATCACACAATATGATGAGAAGGTCAAACATTATCAGCTATTGATGTATCCGTGATCTGCGCAAGGTCTGGAGGGGGGGGGGGTTCCAGTTTCTGATAGTCCTAATTAAACACTGTGCTTACACTGTTCGTAGTGCAGTGTTTTGTATATATTTTATAGATGACACGTCGTGAACAATCGATAAACATACACATAACCCAGTCTGGTCTATTTATAGGGTTTGCTTTGTTTTGTAAATACCTACGTAGATTCTGACGTAATAATGTGACGTGTAGATCAATACACGTTTGCTCGATTGCAAGGACGTACGCTACAATGTGGTTTTGTTTGTTGATGACTAGCTGCTCGCCAAATAGTTACTTCTGCACGGCAAGGGGGTAAACGAAATCAAATAATGAATTGACATTCTATTATTAATATCTTAATTAATTGTAAACGAATACCAGATTACACTTACATGCAATTTGGATTAGTTTACATTGCTCATTTTAGTTCACTTGGATAACCCAAGGAAGAAAACAGTTTAGGTTGTAAGGTCGTTTCACAACTCAGACACAATTTCTACAAAAAAGAACACAAATAAAGGCTATATACTATTTTGACATGTATTTTAATTCTTCCAAACAAAATTCAATATAAATTGTCTGATAAAGACAGACCTAGCTCCAAAGATGCACAATTCAGATCGAAGCAAGCGAGAGAAAGTTGCTGGATAATTATCGGCCATTGATTTGTTTACATGTGAACATCGCAACGGATGTACATTGTATTACTCCGCCGAAAAGAAATATAAATGTGCACACATGTTAACAAAATTCTGTTCTTGTCATTTAGTTTTTAAATTAAATTAAATTTTGAAGGAAATGCAATATTTATTATATTATTTCCACGAATACAATATCAAACTATACAATAAAAAGGTTATTGCGTAATTATGGGAAACTATTGTGTTGATATTCGTTCCTTCAGCGGAATTCTGCCCGAGCCGACAACTCGTCCAACGCAATATTTTCCCATATGTATGCAATAACCTATAGCATTGATAGCAATACTGAATATCATTATATACATTTTGTTTTAATTTTGTGAGTTTTAAGATTTGAATCGTTTGTACAATTCTAATGTGATTGTTTTACTTCCTTTTATATTCGTAATCATCTTAAGATCATTCGAATAAGGAGCAGGTACACAATAACAAATGGTTGGCGTTTTATCACAAATTCTCTCAGTCTTCACATTTGCTGGTAATAGTTGCTTACCTCATTACTATGAATCAAGACTCGATCAAACTGTATTTTCTACGTTTCATAAAAAACCGTTTCAACTGCAGTCACACATGTTAATCAGATGGGATAAAAGGTATATGTGTCAAGGCACGTGGTTTGGTTGGAAGGGCGAAGTATGTGGTACTGATGCCAGAAAGTCTCCGGAGATAGACTTAACATCATCACTATGTCCTATTTCCGCATAAAGACCATATATTGGTACATTGACAGCGAGGTAGACGGCTCTTGAAAAACCCCATTTCGTTAAGAGGAGAATTTGTTCAACACGATCATATGCTCCTTTTCACACAATATTTCAATTGTGTGTCAAAGTGTTATTTTCACTCTTCAAAGATGCGAGATTTGTTCTTTTTGATATTTTTTAAGTTAACTGTAATCTATCACCTTATATGTTAATACAATGAATGTCGAACTAAAACTATATGTCTGTGAATTATTTGTTAAAACAGTGATAAAACAGTATGGCAATTTTATTATGTTCTTTAACCGTGTGTAAGATTCTTTTCATAACTATTGTTATACACCTGTGTATTTCCCAAACAGTGAATACACTTATTAGTCTTCACAATCTCTGTTAATAGTTGCCTGATCCTGAGTTGCATTTGTTCATTTGTAGCAAATATATTATTAATGTTTGTGTGTTTTAAATTCGTGTGTTAAGAGATCTGACATAATTCTTTTACCAATTCTGAGAAGTTTCACTTTGCTTTTCATAACTAATTAATACGAATAGCTCACCGTCTATATCTTCATAAGACAGCATCATTATAGGTAGACCTATTTTCACCAAGGATTTTTATACAAAAAACAAAATGTTTCTAGTTTCTAACATAGCAATAGTGTCAAATCTTATATAAAATGATTTTAAATTTGTATTAATTTGAAAATATCTGAAGGGGTTTTCATAGTGTTTTATAGTTAAAATAGTTTTGACAAAAGTTTCGTGAGTAGATGACCAATACAAAGTCGATGTAAATTGCACCCAAGACACAACATTACATTTTGCGTACCTCCGAATAGCATTGCTCGTTGTTTAATTTACCTACGTGTCGTGGATTTAAAACCGGTCGTCCCCCGGGTGCGAATCCCAGCCATGACACGACTGTTGTGGTGGAACGCTCTTTGGATAGGCACGTTTCCTAGCATAGTACTGTTCTTTTACACAGGGATCATGGCTCCTTGAACAATCGTTTAAAGAGACCCTGATAGACTATCAGGGCCATATATCTCAATCTACATTGTTACTTGACCTGTTTCTCGTTTCGTTAATTGTTCTGCCATTCAGGAACACTAAACATGAAACAGCATTGACTGGAGTAAGTATTTCTGCAGATTAATCGTTCTCCCCCGGTCAATTCCGATTATCCGCTTTTCTGTATTTCCTTACAATTAATAGTACATAGATATCTGAATAATAAAAAAAAAATGCTGGATTAGTTCGGAGTACTACCGTGTACTAGCGGTCATTGACACGGGAAGTAACAAGTACAACACTCTATAATGTATCTATTTACAAGTTGTCTCTCTTACTATATTGAGGTTCTAGAATCCTTTTTTCGAAAGAAATATTTCGGTTGTCTAATATTTGCAGAAATTGATTATGTGCTAAAACAGTAGTTAATTTACGACAAAAACTTATTGTTATTTAAACTGTTTGTATTGAAAATGCGACGGAAGTTAAGTTAAATTAACAGTGATCTGTTGCATGAGGTACAATGAACAACGTTATTTTTTTCTTCCGATAACTTGTAGCCTCTAATGAGATCTGAGTTCTTGTATGTATTGTATATGTATATACCATGCTCTTTATTCTTAATTCAAAACCAAGACATACAATATGAGTCATGAAATGTAATTCGTCATGTATTGTAAACTATTTGCTCGGAAGCCTATAGTATCAACACATATGGAGTTGTATTAAAGGTCAACTGTAAACTGCGTTGTTTATAACAAGAAAAATACAATTTGCGATGTGTTAAATATTTGATATTGTACACACGATTGTTTCGAGGTCGCGATTGGTAATAAAGTCATCGAATGCAGTAGTCTCAAAATAGGTCTACAAGTAGGTAAGAGTTAATGAATAGAATTGTGCATTGAATAAACGTCTTAAAAATGGATGTTCCTAAATGTAGATATTGTATTAAAAAACGCTCACGCCCAGGACGAAAACAACACCCCAATGGTAATGTGGTAAATGCGACTGCTATGAGAGCTGGATACCAGGGTTTGATCCCCCGTCTGGTCATACAAAAGATGTTTAAAACAATAGTAATGGCATACGTCCTTGACGAACAGCGTTGTGGGTTTCTTTTTCAGTTACACCGATTGAATAACGACTGATATGATTGTGTCGGGATAAACTTATTTAAAAGTACTGATACGTATCCCAGACAATTCCGTTGTATGACAGAACTACTGTTCAAAGCGGCATAAAATTCCATATCATACTAGCAAACACACCAACAATAACACAATCAGCTTGTTTGCAGGATCGGGGATGTCAGGACAGTTGTTTTAAAAATACTTCATCTAGTGTCGATTACAGTTACCTAAGCAATTATTACCACAATATGAAATAAAACCTATTGTGATAAATAAGTAAACATACTGTTTGAATACTTGGGGTCTGAACGGTATTATAATCAGTATTTCATTCATAACACAGCTGTTAGTTCACAGATAGATGTGTTTCCTGACTCTCTTGTCCCATCAGTAGCCCAATCAAGTTTTAATCATGATAATGGCCTATGTTCACACACAATTTCAATAACATATGTAGCTGCAGTAGCACATGCTAGAATATATCTGATGACTGCTTATTACAGATCGTCTTAGATTGAGCTTTGTTTCAGCCTATCAAAATTCGCCTATAGCATAGATTGGAATTAACAGGGGAGATAACGCATATTCCGAAACGATATAGATAAGCAGCGGTGGCCGAGCATTGACTATAAATGGACAGAAAAAAGAGAAATTACTCATGAATATTTAAAGACTGGTTCATTTTTAAACGACCGTTTATACGGTTTTGTCGGATTCAACATACGCAATCTAGAAGATTTATAATCTGATTTTTTTTCTAATCAGATTCCTTTACTGTTTGTGAACACCAGGGGCTTGCGAACTTATGAATACAAAGAAGTAAATCAAGATCGTAGTTTATTATAAGAAAAGGTTCACATTCAGAAATATTTATATAAATACAACCACGGATGTACAAACAAAATACAATTTCATATTTTTGCTATCAATGTATCAACAAATCAATCGCAAAAATACAGCTGTAGTTTGGTATTATCCTCATATTATTAATAGTCAAGCTGTGTATTTATCCCTGTGTGGGAACATGTATGAGAGCAGGAACAGCGACTTTTTCAATCATCTAGAACGCAAGTTGGCAGAGCATTGATTCAAACTAAGGAGGTATAGACCTACTATTACCAGCGGTTGTGGAGGCTGAGCAGATGTGTTAATTGTTTATAAAACGCAATAGTGTAACTGCTCATTCGAATACTCTGAAGATAATGTTGAAAGAAAGCGAAGTAATACAAATTCAGAATTGAACAAGACATTCTGAAAAATCTTAACACAAATAAAAGAAGAAAAAAACACCAAAGAATATTTTTTAGTAATTTTGCTAACAATGCATCAACATATCATTCGAAAATTCTAATCTTATGTGTGACATGACATAATTCCGTTAAACACAGGATCAGAGTTTATTCTAAGAAAAAGTTCACATTTAGTAAATCTCATATAAATACACCCACGGTTGTACAAACAAAATACAATTTCATGTTTTTGCTATCAATGTATTAATAAATCAATCGTAAAAATACAGTTGTAGTTTGGTATTATCCTCATATTCTTAACAGTCAAGCTGTATAGTTATCCCTGTTTGTAAACATGTATGACATCAGTTACAGCGACTTTTACAATCGTCTAAACTCAAGAATTGATTCAAACTAATGAGGTATAGACCAACCTACTATTACCATCGGACGTGCAGACTGAGCGGAGTTGTTAATTGTTTATAAAACGTCATAGACTTTTGTTGTGTAACTGCTTATACGAATACTCTGAAGATATTGCTGAAAATAAGGCGAAGTAAAACAGATTCAGAGAGTAAGACATTCAGAAATATCTAAAAATACATAACTAAAAAAACACTCCAAAGAAAAATAGTCATTGTTTGTGCTATAAATACGTCAACATATCATTCGGAAAAATATAATCTTAGATCCGATTATGTTTGACATTATCTTCATACGTTTAGTACTTTAGCTGATAGAGGCAAGTTAAAGTCGCATGTTTTAAAATTTAAAAAAAAGGATTATCTCTTAAAGTAAAAAAGTATCGATTGCAAACCTAGTTGAGCTTGTTTCTTTGTGATCAATTTCTCTTTTTCCAATAATATTTTGACAAATTTACGTATTACTACAGTATTGACTGGCGAACATTTATTTTCATGAATATAAACCGATTCCTATTAAACAAACTAAACCACTTTGAAAGCACCCATATTGTAACTATGGTTAGTCTGTATAAATTAAAGTAATATAAATGAATAAAGTTGAAAACTTTGTGGATGAAGGGGAAATTGCTTATCATGAGCAATTTGTCCTTTTGGTCACAGCAATTGCAAAGGCATTTGCAGCAAGTGGGGTCAATGAGTAAGGAGAAAGAACCGTTCTTCATTATATTTACGTCATACACAATTGGATAGTTTTCAATGAAGAGAATGTTACTAAAATTAAGGTCAAGTCGTCAAAGAGGAAAAAGAAAACCACGACAATTGTAGAGAGTATCTTCATCTAAATCCTAATTAACGTTCATGAAATTTAGAAAATGTACTACGGTTTCTGGTATATATATATATATCCACATTTGCGAAGTCTACATTGTAAAAAACATTGAAACAGTTCATTTATTATTCATGATAAAGATATTCATTTAAGCATATATTACACACTGCATTGATGAAACAATTCGTATTTAACGTGCCGAGGCTATTCGGCGATGGACACGTCGTATCAAAATACAACATGAATATGCACATGTAGATTCGTTTAGTCATATATTACAGCCAAACAACACCGAAGATAATAGCCATGCATGCAATCATGCTTAACTCAAGTGGAGAAGAACCACTTGTACATCCAATGAACATTGATACGATTGCCTCATCAATAAAATTGGCCTTGGTGTTGTCTGTAGCAACCACAGTTATCACAAAGGTATTTGGCCCTGTAAGATTGTATGCTGCACTGATAACCCCAGTGTCACCGTTGATGGAGAAGTTGACATTATCGCCTCCTGCTGTGAAAGAAACGTTCGTAGACCATAGAAGTTAAGTTCATTATCGCCTACTTCGTACATAATTTCTTTCAAAATATCCCGATAATTGGTTATAAATTGTATAGTAATATAGTATGCGTGATTTTAACTAATTATTTATAATTTACAATTTATTTCTCCGTGCGTTGTCGTTCTTACTTTCTCGACATTAAAATCGTCCCTGTTACTCTCTAAAATATATTAAAACATTATTAGTGAATGCAGCAGCTCAAGTACTAATTTTGTTATCAATATGCCCCGGGTTCGACTCCTTTAAAATCGTGATACGTTTACGGTATTTAAACCAACATTTTTGGCGCGGGTATTGGTAGAATGTTCATGAGGTAGACATCGTCTGTGTTTTTGCGTCACTTACCTTTGACACTATATACAACCGTGTTAAACGTCTTTGACACATCTTCGTCGGTGGCTGAAACGGTCAACAGGCTAATCCATGAAAGAAATATATAAATGTATATAAATGAATTGATGCATACGTTTATCAAAATATATGTTTTAAATGGCTCATCCCCTTATTACAAAAATGCCATGCATGACAATACAATCAAATGTTAACTAAAACGAGCATGTTTTCCTTTGTCACAATCTTTTCATCCCTTTGTATATCAACACGCGTTGAGTACACGCAATCGTAGGGCATTTTCCACCATACTAAGTGGTGCAACTACAGACTATAAATTGGATCTGCAATGTTCACCTATCAATTGTTGATTGATTATTTGTAGCGCCATTTTACAACGGCTTTTCAGTTACGAAACGACGACAAGTTCACATCAAGTAGTTCCTGACATGCTCATACCTGTACTTCACAAAACAATCCATGGCAGCCTACTACCCTTCTAATTCCGTAAACGATGATCAATTTAAAGAATAAAAAGTCTATACAGTACAGTCTTCATTTGATTGTTTGTTCGTATTGAAGTTTACGCCATTTCCGTCATTGTTTCAGTTGTATCACTGCGACAGGTCACTGATTCATGATTATTGGGTAAAAATGCCTTTTCAGAGAACGCAACTCTTAAATAACTAAGTGTGATAAAAGTTGGCGTTTTTGAACAGTTCATATTTAGATCAGCATGTACATCTACTTATTCCTATCAAAAAATATACAAATACACAAACGAAGCCAACGTGTACATTTTCATATGAAAGGCTACATTGAGTGCTTAACGTGTCTAATTCAAATGACAATTACACGATGGTTGAACAATTTAAACTATTATGATCCATAGAACTGAAAGAGAACAATATAGTTTTTTCATATACTGTTATTACCTTTTGCAACATTGTTTGGAATGTTCACGGAGTATGCTTACTGGACAAAATGTGGCTGTTCGTCGTTAACATCGGTGACTTGTATTACGCATGTAAGGTTGGCTTTTAAGGGTGGATCGCTATCGGTAAACGCTCTGGAAAATAAATTAACATTAGTAATGATTACGTGCTGTTAAGTCATTACAGCTCGTGTTAGCTACCCACGGATAGACAATCACTCACTATGTTTATGTTAATTGCCTTTTACTAAATGAAAGGTCCATGTGTACTATAAAGTAGATACATGGAAGGAGCATATTTGGCTAGCGAAGATATTGTAAGATCTGTAATAGCATATTTCCGAAACCCTCGTGGTTGATGCGGTTGACGTGATTTAACAATGCAAACGAAAACTGAGATTTTTGTCAAACGGCATACAGCCTTATTTAAATCACTTTCTTCGGTACTTTATTTAGGTATTTTCCAGATATATTCGTCTCAATATTCGTGTCAACCGGCAGTTTACGGAAACAGGAATCTGCACAACTTTCGCAAATGACATAGCAATGTATTCAAATAGTTCAATATAATTTAATATATATTTTCTGCAGTTAGCAGGATATATTCGGTACGAAAATATATGTTATCGATACAAAACAATAAAATACAATAATGTATTTGTAAATTGAGGCCACCGGCCCTAAATACAGCAAATATACAGATATACAATTTACCTAGTGTTGAATTATACTATATATACTTATTTACAATTTTAATCGATCAATGACTTTTGTTATTGGATGGATGAATCTTTTAGCGTAAGTCTAACTGAAATAAAGTTTGCGTTCTACTTTATAATAACGCTGCATGTTCTTTCACTTTTCATCCGGTTGTAAAAACGTCTCATATCATCTCGATCGTTATACTATGCAAACAGTAAGTTCTGACCTTCTGCAAACCATTGGCCACATTGAAGAAATGCATCGTTTTCATTGTCAACTGTTAAAATGCCTTTATGACT
>JAUELF010244959.1:0-12283 GCA_031471495.1 Clinocardium nuttallii | reverse complement strand
GAAAACCAACAGTGTGGACTCAGCGAGAAAACCAACAGTGTGGACTCAGCGAGAAAACCAACAGTGTGGACTCAGCGTTAAGTATCGTCTTGGGTCAGCTTAAGCATGCAGCGCAGGCTTACCCAGACAGAAACTTTTCCCCTCCTGTTGAGTTTCTGTTTGAGGAATAATTACTCTATACCTCTATACCCCTGAGACGGAATGTGTCGGCCCGGATCAGTCTGCGCGGACTGCATGGGCTTTTCCAGATCGAAACATTACGCAGAGGCCATACTGTTTTTTTGTTTGTGCGGGAAGGCTCATTTCATGATGAACGGAAAGAAACATTACCCTGGCAAGAAAGTACTTTTTATCGTACATGTGTATTGTGAATGAGTGTCGATCTAAGAGACTCCATTCGACTTGAGAACAGTTTTGCATGAAACATGTTTCATGAGAACGACATTTTGCTAAAATATCAATTATGCGTCTGTATTTTTTCTTGAAACCATTTCAGATAGTGGCCATCGTGTGTAAATGTACATACATATACCAACATGTTGGTTTTTTCCGATCTTGGTGTTCGTATATCTACAGACAATGTTTATTGCCGTCAATAGTGTTATAAGATATGTTTCTTCTTTCTGGAAAGCAACAATCAAGAGATGTCATTACTGGTCTAGACGCTTACGAGTCACGTCATTCAAAACGTGGTCTCATTTTATCTCCCATTTGGGACCTCATATACGAGAATATTGGCGGGAAACTATGAGGATTTTTTGTCAACGGATACATCTAAGTGTATACACAAAAGACGTACAGTGATAACTCTAGTCAGACTGTGTGTTTTCACAGACTCATCCGAGGCTCCACTGTTCCAAAGTGCAACGACACACTATTTCACCAGCCGAGGCTTGTATTTTGTCACGTCGAAATGATATACTAAGCTCGGGACACAGTTGATTGCCATTGAACTTCAAGGACGCGTTTGCCTTGAGACGAATCATTCATGAACAGTAATCTAGATCAAGGCCTAATTCATTAAAGGTGCTCATCTCCAGATATTAGATATTATAGTCAAAGTTTTAAAACTGCCCAAAAGTTGTTTTTGAATATTAAAATCATAATTCTGGGATAAAAAAAGAAAGTAATAATTTCACTTTCCAGTACCATTAAGATCTAAATATTGATCGTGTATGCTTCAATTTTACTTGGAAGACTTACCAGTAAGCCACATTTTGTCCATTTTGACAGTTTTTCAACATTTACTGCCCAAATAGTTTTGAACTACTGATTACTGCTTTTTTGTCACTATTAGTAATATTTGCAGAAGTTTTAACATTGAAAATGTTTGATCTCCATCTGAAGTTCAGCACATTTAATATGCATGTTCAAAACATTCGCTCATAGTTCGCGATATCATAGTCATTCACCAGGCTGATAATACACCTTTGAATGCCTCTGGCGAATATACAGATCTCATTTTAGTCATACAAACGTTTTGAAAGTCTCTGGAGAAAGTTTATGAGCCTCTCCCGACTTAGAAATTTACTGTTCTAAATAATTCAATGCGACATGCGTCATTTGTCTTTCACCAATGGGCTTAGTATATGTGGAAAAGCAGCCAGTTGCTTGTTGTGTAGTGAATGCTTTCACATGTTTAAAATCAGGTAATCAAGGAAAAGACAAACTGAAAAAATATCGCTGTAAAGCCCTCTGGAATTTCAAAATATCACAGCAAATGGCAGTTGACTTCATGTTATAAGAAATACACATTCCATAAAGTGCTAAAAGCTTTTAGATTGCAACTCAACACTACTAATTAAATATATGGTTGCTTGATGTCAGAGTGAAATGTTTTTTTAGTCTTGTTTTCATACAAAGCACAGCATTCTACACGGAATTAAAACTAAACTGAACTCAATTTGACAGGTCGGCTAAATAAAGAGTATGTCACAAAACTACATAATTGTTTACTACGAAGAGGCAAGACACATATGAACTTTTAAACCTTTCCCTAATACAACAAATCTGCAGGAGGCGACTTCGAAAATATCTCGTTTAAAGTATGGTAAACATATGTGAATGAAATATTAACTGAACAAAGTCGATAACATTGCGACAAAAGGAGAAATTGATCATTTTAAGCAATTTCTCCTTTTGGCACACTGTTTTCAAAATTCGTCTGCTGTAGAGGTATCTGTAAATGGGAAAGGGTTAATACTACGGCATGGGTGCATCTTGCTTTATGTAAACCCACAATTGTTACATTCGATATATACGCCGTTCCTCGAGAACACCAACATAATGGACTCTGAGTAAAGCATTGACACGGATCAGCCTAAACATGCCGCACAGGCTAACACGGACAGAAACGTTTCGCCTCCTGTTGATTTTCTGTTTAAGGAATGATCACTCTATACCTCTATCTCCCTGTGCAGGCTGATCAGGGTCGATACATTACACGGCTCATATTTTGAAATATAACATCATCGTCTTATCAATTATTTTTAAAATCGATATTTATGGTCATAGTTTGCTGCATGCTTTTCTTTTTCAGACATTTTACGTTTTTTTCACGTAAATAAGTAGCAACTATATATGAGCTGTCTTACGAGAAAACCAACATTATGGTATCTGCGTAATGTATCGACCAGATCAGCCTACGCTGTCCGCGCAGACTGATCTGGGCCGACACATTCCGTCTCCGATGGATAGAGGTATAGAGAAATTATTTCTGAAAAAAAAATCCAGAGGCGAAACGTGTCTGTCTGGATTAGCCAACGCGGCATGCTTAGGTGGATCAGGGTCGGCACTTTACGCAGAGACCATACTGTTGGTTTTCTCGCGAGACGGCTCATATATTTATATATATATATTACTGCCATTCAGGTTGGTTTATTTGAGCACCATTCATGTATCGAATACCTATATTTTTTGTCGTAAATATGATATATTGTGTTAAGATCTTTGATGCATAATTGTTATGCAACCTTTATTCGAAATATTGTTGATTTCTGAGCACGTATTCTATGGTTTTCGACTTATTATGATTAATTAAAGGTACTTCCTATTTCGGATAAACAAACACAACTGAATGGTGATGCCGGTTATCATGATCTCATAGTTATATTTTATAAGTAATTTACGAGGCCTATCGTCCTATGAAAATACACTAAAAATCATCATCTATTTTAAGAATATATTCCATTTTAAATATGGCCAAGATATTAAATCCATGAACAAATGATGACATGTACAACACATAGTCGACTTGCCCTTGCAATGAAAACATCCATAATTTCCCGTTAGAGTCTTTATTCAACATTTGCGTTACAAAGATACATTATAAATTTGGATTTATTGACATCAACCCTTATCAGTTGTAAATACAAAACAGAACGTCCTGACGGTTATTTTGGCTCAATATGTAAAACAATAAGAACAATTTTTTCACACAATCATATTAATTATACTTTCATTGAGATGGTATTTCTATAACTTGCCGAGATGTTTGGAATTCGTCTACTGCAGATTAGTTGCCAGCGACACAGCATTTGCATATTCAACGAGTCATATGCCACTAATCTTCTCTAGACTATTCTTGGAATTTTCCGGCCGAGTAATAATTTATAGACGACAGTTCAACTCCGTATATATTTCTTCGAAATAACTGATTTAAAACTGCCAAAAAGCTATCAAAAAACGTCTTTATGAAATGAAAGTATTGAAATCCTGATATCTTTGAGCAACGAACACCTTTAGCACCTAATAATAAAGTTGCCTAGAAATACTATCCTTAAATATAACGCGATATTCATTCTGTCGACCTACTTACATTATAAACTAAGATTTCCTAAGACTAAGACTGTGTAGGTGTTGAAGAATTAACTTTTAGTTCATGTTAAAATTCAAACTTGAACATTTATGTTTTTTTGTGGTTTGTGAACTTCATTACAAGTCGTATCTGACTTTTAATATAGTAGGAAACTAAAGTAATATACACTGTCTCTTTAGGCATTGAAGTAGAAATTACTTTTGTGATTGATGTTAGGTGGTAATAACAATGATAATATACCACAACGGGGTTGTAACAACATGCTCATTTCGCCTAAGGTTGCCAATAAACATGAATTTTCTCGAATTTCAAATAGAGCAAAACTTATTAATTCAAAAAGATCAATGACCATGTTCAGAAATGGAAACAAAACAAGAAAAAGCAAACAGAAAATGAACTTATCGTACACGTTTGCGTGTTTTGTTTTGTCTAGGAAACTAGACCAACATAAAACATGTTAAATTATTTAACAAAATCCGATACTTCGGATTGGATTTATATGTTTCTTTGGAGCTTTTTATTACAGCATAAATATATATTTGTAGCTACGGTAGTTCAGAATATTATTAAACTCCGCATACTTTCTGTCCTGCTTTCACCTATCGGAAACTACCTGTTGGCTTCAATCAATGAACATGTTATTATACTATGGAATTGCTTAAGGTATTTCAAAGGAAAAGTTGTCCAAGCTTTGTTTCTACCTCAATGTTTATATATATTCTGGTATTTTTGCACTGCGAATGAGACCTGAGTATTGTTTGATCGAAGTGAAAAACTTTAATATTCCTGTAAGTGAACATGGTTTTTAGCTCAAACTGTCTTAAAATCTTTATAAACTAAATAATTGACACAAAACAAATTTCTTGCATACTACAACACATATTAGATAAAAAATAAATGAATGTGATGAATGACTCCTTTTTTATGGTAATTTTTGTATTTAAGAAAAAAGGATGATGGAATAGATTTTGAGTCAAAACGTTCTTACATCATTTTTGTTATTTTCCAAACGAAATACAGCATTGAGAGAATTTCGTTTACACACGAAATTAAATAATTGATAATTTTTAAAATAAATTATGCCTTAAATTCATGTCACAATTGTGATCCTTAATTGGCATTTTCAGAACTATTCATCCAAGTCACCTCTATTTATTTTGGCTAATATAGTACCAAATTGATTGGTATCTGAATTTCGGGCATTTCCATAATTATACTCCGTAATAAGATACCCTCCAAAGTTTATTCGGACCTACATTCAACATCTTTGTGACCCTCTCCGTGGTGTATTGGTTAAAGTGTCCGTATCGGGAGACTAGGGCTCCACACCCGAACGGGTCACACAAAATACGTTTACAATGCTAGTAATGGCTGGATCCCTTCTTTGCACTCGGGGTTGCAGTAGTTATAACGACGGATGTATCGGTGTCAGTCCAGATCATTCCGATAGAACTAGTAATTCAACCAGAAAACGCTGTTGTGAGGGGGCGTAACTCATCATTCAAACACACAGAATATAACGAGCTCATTTCGTTCTCTTGGATGCACATTAACAAACTATCACACATTTATTTTTATTGGTCGTGATGAATTATGTTAGTAATCGGAAATAATGAATAATCGAGGAGGTAATTGAACCCGGGACCACTGTATATGCAGCCCTCGACATACACCGACGTGCAATCGCTTAAAGACAATCTAATGAAGTGGCGTGGCATTTGTAAATATTTTGTAAATAATGCTAAATCAAGTGTTACTGTAGTTGACACGCGTTGCGCCCGAGTCAGACACGATTAATGATTTATAGACCAGTATATATGAGCCGTGCTTCAAGAAAACAATCATATATACGCTGTAAAAATATATAACTATAATTCAGGAATATCCGACTCTGCAGCAATGCGATTACATATATCATTTAATTGTTGCTGGGAAGCATCGGTCAAGCTTATGCGACTAATTGGCATACACTGATTAATACGGCCAATATGTGCCGATCTCTGATTGGCCAGGTTCTGCACTTGTCGGAAATTTTCTCATGTCGGTTCTCCTGCGGCATCACTCATCTGGACAAAGCTCTAGATACGATGTCTTCTTCAGAGCAACATTTCTTATTTGACACCCAAACCCCATGGTGTGGGTACTCAAAATAATCGTCTAAGTGATGGGATTATTCTGAGTACCGACACCATAGGGTTTGGTTGAGCCATAAGAAAGACATTTATGGGAAAGAACATGCTAACTCCTCATTATCTTGCCTTCGATTTGGTCGTTGAAACGTAAACCCGTCAGAGTGTTGATCTTAGCCTTAATTCCCCGTTGGCAATTCCTTGTCAATCGAATTTCGATATCTCGTTTCTGAAACAATAGTTACGAAACATATACTATACGAAAATAGGTTTTGTTGCTCACACAATACTTAACAGTATTTAAGTAAGTTTTAATGCTAGTCTACGAAACTGAAAAATAATCTTAAGCGTAAATAAGATTGCTGCAACAGTATTACCCGTGCATTGACATATTTTCAATTCAGTTGATCAAATTTCAAGAATCTTGGTTGATGGTCGTAAGAAACATTTGGACAAAACAGTTGTCTAATCAGTCAAGTGATTTTTGTAGAATAAAACATTTTCCTTTTTAGTGTTCACTATATATTCATAAGATGTAACCAAAACCGCCCCTGGTGGCCATGCTCGTCAACGGATCAGAATAATCCGGACAGTCTTGCCAGAGAGTCACACAATGAACCTTTGTGACAAATTATTTTCAAATGGGGCCAATATTATGGGAAATAAGATATTTTAAGTTTTCCCTTTACATATACATATATAAGGAAAACAAGCTCTGACCCTAGGCCAAATCAGGTCTCTTTATTTGGACAAGAATATTATTTAAGTTTTGGCATTCTCCTCTTATTTTAAATGCCGCAGTAACGAAAGTTTTCCATTGAATCAAATTCTTTGAACAACTTTGAATATTCCTGACAAATTATTTTAAATATGGTACGTTGGTTAAGGAACAGTGATATGTAAGACAATATGAACGGACATACGACGGCGATGACGAAGCTTCCGGGCGATAGGGGTTCACAATAGCTTACCCCGCACCTCGTGCTCAGGTGAGCTAAATAAAGAAGACAGCAGTCACCAAACTGAAAAATATCTACAATAAGGAAGTAACGCAGCACTCTTAAACATATGTCAATCATACGCATTAATAATTGAGATACTGGTAAAGATATATATGGAGGCAAACACTTTTCTCTCCTTCATCACACACTAGGGTTCAGCCTTCATTGGAGGCTTTCTTTAGTATTGTGCAACACATTATGACACACCAAGTATTTTGATACTTATTTAATCAAATTAATTAAAACAAAAAGAGCTGCCTCTTTGTATCTCCTGAAATCAGGGGAATTTATAATTGATGATGCTGTGAGTATAGTTTTTCTTTTTTTTTTATCTATTTTGGAAAACATTCTTGACAATACGGTTAAAAAGCACGCACTTCACAGGTCTCATTGACAGGTAAATTGCACAAATATGTTTTTACAAAGTTTATAATATTTAGTTTTACTTGGCAAAAAGATCAACACGTCAACAAATGGCATGCCATTTCCGATATTGCAAAGACACGAGGACAACTAAGTTAATTAGGAGGATATCCTGACATATTTATTTCACTATCCCTTCTTCATAAACATGTCACTTGTCCAAATCATGATTGTATAGAGGTCGAAAACGTGTATTCATGCCCCGGCATCTAGAAAGGGGGTCTATATGCATATATGGCTCTCGAATATGGAATATACTGTCGATTATATGTGAAATGACACACTCTCACCTAGAATATTTGGGCCCGTACAAGTTGGCATTTGTCAAATCAGCCTATCTACCCCATATTACATAACATTGCCCAGGTATACATAAGCTTCTAACAACCTTATATGAGTAAATGTGACCAATGTAACTTGTTCAGGGTTAGTGGAATCGTAGGCGAATCTGAAGCTACCACGTTTACAAGACTAAACGTGAATATTTTCGCAAGGAAGTGCTGATTTAATGGAGCCATCATAACACAAAGTTCAGACAAATGGGATCTTTTTAAAATGTTTAAGTAAGCTTTCATGAACAGTGTAAATCCAGGTCAGCTTGTGATTATGATCAAGATTAACATTGTTCGCATTCTACTAACACAAGACGCTTCTGTCAAACTGTGTTCAGTAATAACATCTTGTACATTTTCCCATGGACAGGAGGTGGATGTGTAACTCCACTGGTTGCCTTTACTTGTCCATTTTGTCTTAACAAATACACCAAGTTAAAGAAATAACAAGGTCACATTTCGCCTGACGCAGTCAGTTTCCGTTTAATCCAATTAACGCAGAATGTCTTTTGTAAATAAATTTAGGATAAGAAATGGGTTGAGTTATAAATGAAACTATATGGGCTTTGTAACGATAGTTGTGTCCTGAGCAATTTCGCGAAGGTTTAAAAATAAAATAAACAAGATAAGATTGCACATTCGGGCATAAACATGTGGAAAAAAGAAATTCAAGACACAACTACTTGACAACAACTTGACTGCGTGGCTATGTCACAAGCCTCAGGTTAGAGCTATATATAAGCTTTTATCTCAATGAATATTCTAATCTGTATGTTCTCTGTACTTAAAGCTCTCTCACACTCTTCATTTGTTAAACAATACAAATCGCTATATTGTAAACAGGTGAATTATGGCATCATCCAATTGTGAAGCTGAACACATTGTATTATACAGATGTTGGGTGATAGCTGTTTATATGCACATTGTATTATACCCTTTAGAACTGGCCATTCTTCTTTGAGTTTCTCTACATTTACTAACGTGTGCATGTCCCGCATAGTTCTCTCTTCCTGGTCAAAACCACCATGTTCAATGGTCCCCAGTTGTGAACTGTACAGTCAGAATGATATGTAGGGCAGCTGCACTTTCTTAACTACTAGCATAAATTTCCACTCCTGGTTTTACTAGAAGACTGACTTCTCTGACGTTTCCACCGTCTTCTCTTTGAATTGATTAATGCTCTTTTATAGACGTGATTTGTAATTTCTTAAGTGCAGATAGTTATGCTGCAATGCTATATGAATACTTCACATGTTGCTCTACAGTCATGTCGGAATTGTATGTACCCTTCTCTGCTCTTGTGTCTATACAACCTCAATTGGCCCTTTATGTCTATAACTTTTGAATGGAGAAGGAAAAAAGAGGAAGTCAGCCACCGACATACGCAATGGTTTCTCATTTAGCAACGTTAGCTTTTCTCAATAAATGTCTCTATGTATTACTTAGTAATGCATCCATGAAATAAAGCTAATAGGCTTTAATAGAGTCCCTGTTTAGAAAAGAAGCTTAACTTTTTGAGACACAATTCATGTCTATTCTAGAAATGCCATTATGTAATTTGTAAGTGTTTAGCTATTTGTAGATTTTCTTAAGGGCAGATAATTCTGTCTCAGTGCTATTTGAATACTTACGAGCTACTCTCAAGTCAGTTAGGAGTTATTCAGCTCTTGTTTCTATCCAACCTCTAATGGCCTTCTCTGTCTCATTATTAGCCGTTTTTCACGGAAAAATAATCATTTTTTCCCTGCATATATTTTATTAGTATTGCCATTACATTATTGAAGCCTGGATTAAACCCATTGGTCGTGATATGAAAGAAGAATTATTGAGAAAGGGCTTTAAACTCAATCAATCACGTACATTTAATATGAAAGAAAACAACCACCACATTTTGTTAGTAGGAATAATAATGTAGTAGTATTTAGACTGTTAAATTTCCACGCTTCCGGTGGCGTGGCTCGTTGTCAGAAACTAAAGGAGCCAAACATTCGCCTTGTCAGCATATGCAGAAACTATTAATTTGTATCTAAGAGTCGAGACGTAATAACTCACTTGTCTCTTTAGATGAAATAAAGTAACATCAGAGCTATTCCACAAGGTATTATTCAAAATAACTTTAGTTACAGACATAACATACAGTCAATGGCTTTCCCATAAGTACTTTCATCAATTTATACTGTGAAGATGCCTTATAAATCAATTTATAAAATACAATTTACTTTATTTACAGCATTCTACAGTTTATCTGAGTCTTCATTGTACTCAGATGCAATTATATCCCAATTCGTTTGACAGATGAAAACATATTTTAACCTTTTCATACATACAACAAATCTGCAGCAGACGACATTGAAAACATTGTGACAAAAACCTGAAAAATCTCCATAAAAGATAGCTTAATTAATTGTCAAATAAAGTTGAAAACGTTGTGGCCAAACGAGAATTTCACCTTTGGCGACAATGTTTTCAAAAGTCGTCTGCTGCTGTTGCACCAAAGTGCGTCAGCAGGTGGGACATGGTTAATACCTATTGTATACGAATACTTCAAATGAACACATCATTTGAATACAAAACAATCAGTTACGTTATTTAGGGTCAGATAGGTGTATATATATTTTACTAATATATTTCAAACTATATGATGCTCGGTTAATATACGAGGGTCAGTCGAAAAGTTCTCGGATATTGACATATCTAATTATATAGGCCTTATATTACAATAACGGCATATTGTATTGTATTGTATTGTATTGTTATACGCAGCTCACTAATATTTGCAAACAAAAGGAGGGAATGGATTTGATATTGCAATGTTAAACATATACAAGCTTGAACTGTGAATATATGAATGATACCTGTTTTTATCTCATGACTACTAAGGACATTTCTAGCGTTGATATATCTAAGAATTATGTATCTTGTTGACGCTAGTAGATAGTGATTCTGTATTTACAATATACGGTATATATACACGGCCATGTTAATATTGTGTCCAACTCACTGTGTCCGATTTACTTTTCATTGCTGATTCACACCCAGTCACTATTCAATCATACGTTATCCTACAATCAGGTTAATCTTCGTTATCTATTGTGAACATAGCTTGTATTTGGGACATGACGTGAGTAACTTAATATAACTTGAAGGTTTGTTGGCATTATTAAAACATTGCTCATGCCATTCGATCAAACCACTACGCGGAGAAGATGTTATAATGCCGGGAAATGCATCCACGTGCATCACTACCTTGTGGTGTTATGCAAGTACCTGCAATTGGAATTATTAACGTAACTAACCTTTCATTTATAAGAAAGAAAAAAAGGACGAATTTAAAAGCATCTAGACAAAAATATTTGAAAACTATTAAAGTAAATCGATTGATCAGTATGGAAAAACAAGATTGTCGGAAAAGAAAACATTTATTATGTTAAACAATTTCTTCTTCTATTAACATTATTTTATGAAAACCTACTGAGGCAGATACGCTAGAATGTATCAAAATGTTGAAAGAGCAAACTTCGTGTATCAGCATACTGACACGGTTGAACCAGGGACTCTATATACCATATCCCTGGTATATATAGTGGTATTTATAGTCCCTGGTATATATAGTGGTATTTATAGTCCCTGGTATATAGAGTGGTATTTAGAGTCCCTGGTATATAGAGTGGTATTTATAGTCCCTGGTATATATAGTGGTATTTATAGTCCCTGGTATATAGAGTGGTATTTATAGTCCCTGGTATATAGAGTGGTATTTAGAGTCCCTGGTATATAGAGTGGTATTTAGAGTCCCTGGTATACAGAGTGGTATTTAGAGTCCCTGGTTTTACAAGGATAGTAAATATATGGGAACACATTCAACTTCAAAACATGGTAATTGCTATTGCAAAAATATAAAGTGTTATGTAAAGAAAGTACATTTTGATTTTTTTTCATTACCCAAATAAAAAGAGGCATTCCTCCATAGACCCATATATTTCAGTTTGTTTACCGATCCTCTAAATCATAATTGACATTAATGGTTTACTATCTGTTTGATGTCGCTCCATGACGTTTAATGCATTTTATATTTCATCGTACACATATTTATCTGCTACCGACGACCGTCGATGCCTTTTAAAACATTGTTAGAAAAGGAGATATTGCTCAAATCAGACAATTTTCCTTTCCTACAATGCTTCTTTGTATCAACGTTATTCCTATGAGAGTATTATATATTCCTAACATATTGACAATCAGACGTTTATAGAAATATCACCAGGATATCAGGGGCGTAAATCGCGGACGATGTTTGGATTAAAGTTAGTTTGATTAAGATTTACTTCACACTTACATACTTAAACATAGACGAATGTTACTTTAACATTATTTATTTAACATCGATTGTTCAAACATTTTTTCAGCTTATATGAATCACGCTCGAGGTCTGCTTCCTGGAAACGTAATCAGTTATAATGCCGTTTGTGTGAAAACATATCGACAGCGCGATACAATACAATTGAGCCGTCTCGCGAGAAAACCAACAGTGTGGTCTCTGCGTAAAGTATCGACCCGGATCAGTCTAAACATGCCGTGCAG
>JAUELF010244948.1:0-12284 GCA_031471495.1 Clinocardium nuttallii | reverse complement strand
TAATCGTACAATGTATATTAAACTCATATATTCATATAATGAATACGATTTATATATTTATTTTAATAATATATAAAATTTTTGTTTACCCTCTCAATTCAAATGCTTTGTGTAAATATTTTCCTATATTGTTAAGTGTTGTAATTGAGTTATGTACAAACCCTTTTAATTTGTAGGAAATACAGTCAAACATCTCTGTCAAGCCAACATGTAGTTAGCAGTCAGGTGAGAGTTACCCCCAAATACTTTCTTATATATTTGACCTGCATTCCAGCCACCTTCAGCAGACACATTTTAATTCTCCTCAGTGAATTGTAAATGATTTTTACCAAGGCGTTTTACATTAAATTTATCCAATTAAAAATTTCTTCTTTGTTCTCCTATAATGGTTCACTATGGTTAACATTTAAAAGTAACAGCATATTAGCCCGGTACGTGATCGCATCGCGCAATGACCATCATTTACCCTTTCAAACATACATTTACAGCAAACGACTACAGATATATCTAGGCAGAAATATGAAACAGCTCTACAAGTGAAGTGAAAACATAATTATTTAACAGAGTTGAATCTCGGTGGTTACATTGTTAAATTGCTTCTCGTGAACGATTTTACATCTTGCGTCAAAATGTGACTCCACGTGAAGAAGTGCTTAAAGTTCATTAATGAAATTGTTTTCGAGTACAAAATAACTGCATCTTAAGTATTTGTGGTATTAAATTTAAAACCGAAGATATAAAAAAAAATCAAACACAATGGCTGAAGCAAACCCTCTGCAAGGTACATCCTCATCATAAGGGTACATTAGCTTCAATTACTCAACATGAGGTTTCAATTTGTACACAAAATTACCCACCGACCACCACGAGGCTAAATAACCCGGTATTAAATTTTCCTTGAGTTTTGTATGTAACCCTTAGCAAGATATGGATTTTGACTAGGATTTGTAGAAATGAACCTTACATTAAAATATGATATAGCTAGAGCTACCTATTGCAAGTTCGTTATAAGTTCCGGACAAAAATATACCAAAATGACTGTGCTACGTACACTGGTAAAGTAAAACTATGTGTGTGGCGTTCATTAGGCTGATGAAGAAAGGGTACACTCGCAATAAGTCGGCTCTACTTATCAAATTTAACTTTAAACAATTTGTATTTATTTATATAAACTGTAGTCTCAGTACTCTTGCTTAACACTCAAGAATACAAAATAAACCTTTCTTTTCCCATCTTCGGAGCACACAGGCACGTCAACATATACCAGGGGTCTTGTATTTGTGTAAAGATAATCGAGCAACCAACATTATGGCATCTGCGTAATGTATCGACCAGATCAGCCTGCGCTGTCCGTGCAGAATAATCTTGGCTGACACATTCCGTATCAGTGGGAAAGAGGTATAGAGTAATGATTCATGAAACAGAAGATCCACATGAAACGAAACGTGGCAGTCCTGGTAAGCCTGCGCGGCATGCTTAGGCTGGTCAGGGTCGACATTTTACGCCGAGTCCATAATGTTGGTTTTCTCGCGAGACGGCTATGAATATGCCTGTAAACATGTTCGGTTTGTATCCTATGGCAGTAAATACTTACGCATAGCATGACGTTGATGACCCGTGACACGTGTCGACCAATCAGGGTGATGCAATTCGAGGGGGTTCCGTTACCAGTTTATTTGGTAACATGCAGTCACGTTTTATTTCCCGAATAAAAAAGTTGCGGAACCTGCTGAGATGCATGTGACGTTTATGATGAAAGCGAAGAAAAATATTGTAAAAACTGGGGGTAATTTAATCACGTGCAGAATTGTTGAGGGTATCTTAAGCACGTTTAAAATAAGAGAGAAATTATTTTTGAAGTATTTCTACCGGGCGACGCATGCGACAGTCCATAAAAAACATCTTAATACTAAAGCTTAATTATACTTTAAAAGATCTTCTCTATTTAAATAGCAAGTGTTCCTAGACCATAACTGTGCTGCACCGCGTCGTGCATGTTTTTATACATAATACCACCAGTGTACGAAAGAATGGCAAGTTCGGCTCCGTAGTTAGTACTAGACTAAGCGAGATGAAAACATGTTTTCTTATTTAATCTTTTTAAAAATCATTCTTGCACCGTTAATAAGGTCTAGATAAAAGAATAGACCTTTATTTATAGTTCTAAAACCAGTTGGCATGTGATAACTATCGAAGCGGAAATGTATGGTACTCTGCATTCAAACACTTTTAAAGCTGTAAACAATGAAGTTCTTATGATTTTGTATGTTCTTCATGTTCATGTATATATCGTTTGTCTATGTTTGTATGTTATTCATGTCATGTATATATCGTTTGTCTATGTTTGTCTATGTTTGTCACGTGTGTGAATGTGTACACAATATTGAGCCGTGTATACCAGGGACGTAGTTAAGAGTATCTACGTCCCTGTGTATACGTCTGAATGCATGTGGCATATTCACATTCACAGGTATGGTACGTAAAGTATGGGTCTTTCATAGGGAATGACTCTCTTGAACTCTTGTTGTTTCGTTTCGATTAAGAGATCTGTCGGGAGATCATTACGTATTCCCCCACCATTACTCGTTGGTGCATCCTTCATTATAACAAGTTTGTCGGGTGACACCTGCATATGTTTTGGTTTTGTTATCTGTCTTAATTGCATCTCCATTCTGTTCTATTCAATTTCATTTGTATTGTGATCTTGTAATCTTTAATATCAGAGGAAATAAAGATTACATAAAGATTATATATGCTATATTGTTTCAACATCCCTTATTTATGGACATTAGCCGCATGCAGTTGTCAGGTGATAGAAGTGTCTGTGACATGATAACTATCGTGAAAACAAACTTCAAAACGTAGGCACAAATGAGCCGTCTCGCGAGAAAACCAACATTATGGACTCGGTGCAAAGTGTCGACATTGATCAGCCTTATCATGCCACAAAGGCTAACCCGGAAAGACACGTTTCGCCTCTTGTTGATTTTCTGTTTCGCGGCCCGGATCAGTCTGCACGGACAGCGCAGGCTGATCTGGTCGATAAATTACGCAGATGCCATAACGTTGGGGTGGTGTTTTTTTGGCGGGACGGCACCAATGTAACAGTATATAAAAGTTGTAGTGTGTAGGTTTATACATGTTTTATGGAAGAAGTAAGTAAAAAGAAGTTGAAGTAGTGACAATTTCAAGTTGTAATTTATGCTTTAAAATACACTGGTAGGTCTTACTAACATATAACAAATCTGAAGAAGACGACTTTGAAAACATATTGACAAAAGTATTAAAATTCTTTGGAACAATTTCTCCTTTAGTCACAATGTATCAAACAGTGGTCTACTGCAGAAACTTCAGAAATCGTCTGAATGTTGGATTTAACTCAAATACAGCGACCCATGTCACCGGACCTTCGGATATCTTTTTTTTTTTTTTTTTTTTTTGCCATTTATTATCAGAAATTTCTCTAATAGTTATATGAGCACGAAGTGCCTATACTATGAGCCGTGCCGCGTGAAAACCAACATTATGGCATCTGCGATAGCTTCATGGTTGACCTTCTATCAAAAATAGCTGAAATTATTCAATGGAGCAAATTAAAAAGTAGTGTAAAGGTAAAAACATCCTAAAATGGCTCGGCAATTATCGTATGAAATCGTTAGAGAACGCATTGTTCGTGCGTTATTCCGTCATTTCCTGAAATGAGCGACAAGTCCACGAACAATACCGATATCGTACACATTCGGACAGAAAAAAACGACTAGTCAACGAACAATACCGATCTCGTACACATTCGGACAGAAAAGACCGACTAGTCAACGAACAATACCGATCTCGTACACATTCGGACAAAAAGACCGACTAGTCAACGAACAATACCGATCTCGTACACATTCGGACAAAAAGACCGACTAGTCAACGAAAAATACCGATCTCGTACGCATTCGGACAACAATACCGATCTCGTACGCATTCTGACATAAAAGACCGCATAGTCAATGAACAATCTCGTACGCATTCTGACATAATTCGGCGAACCTATCACTAAGAAGTAATACAGACTACTGTTCCCATTCGATGCCCGTTTCCCTAACATACGTTAACCCTTTCCCGCATGCAGGCACTCTTTGGCGCATCTGTAGCAGACGACCTTTGAAAATATTGTGACAAAAGGAAACCTTTTCAATAGTTATTATTTTATTTATAATGCAGTATCGCAATTGTGCCTAGATCTTTGCAAAATCGTCTGCTATAAATGTGTCGTATATGGGAAAGGGTTAAACTGGAAAAGGCCAGGATGTATTGAGATTTGCCATACATGGTAGCTATTAGTTGGTGTTCGTTAAAATATGTTATTTAGTTGATGGAGTCACTTATATAACGCTACAAAACAAACAACTTAATGTCTACCGGATGACGGATACACGTAGTATGACCATAATTCCTATGTGAAAACCACATTTGATTCTTCGGTGGCAGTGTGGCAAGAGAAACATTGCTCGGCTTGCCCGTTTAATTTAACTATATATTCAAAATTATATTATTATTTCTATTATTTTTTGTGAATAATTTAAGTGGCAATCTTCAGAAATGTTATAAGCTATTTAAAATTATATTAACAATTACCCGAGTTTATGTTTTAAAAGTTTACCCACATACAACCAATTGGGAAACCGACACTTCATGTTAACAAAAAGGATCAAGTGTTCAATATTAGCACAACGAATTCGTCTGCTATAAACGAGTCAAAAATGCGCATTCGCGTAGGAAAGGGCAAAATTCGGTTCATATATAACATCTTCTTTATATGTAGGACAAAGCGGTGAAACCTTCTTTTTTCCCCATTTTTTAAAAACTGTAATTTATGTATTTTTATGACCTTTTTAATGACCTATTTTTGAATTGAGAGGGTAATTAATAACCATTTAAAAGAACAGATGACATTGGAGGAGTGTTAAAAATACTACTTAATCTTTGTTTAATTTTGCCTTGGAAATAAACTGTTAAAAGATCGAAACGGGAACGAAATCGGTACTCGGCTAGCGATTGTAAATGTAAACTTTGACATTATTATCACACATACTGGTTTAACCTGACATTATTAACCGAAAACTTGGCTGTTTTTACAAAGAAAGTGCATGTTTGTGTTGTCTTTTCAGATTGGTATACAAAGTAATTTGATAATAATACCTGATGCCTGACATTCTTTGCAAATGTATAAGTTATCAATGGTGGGTGATGTACTTTTTCATTCGAAGAATTCTTTTAAATCTATGTCAAAATAAATTAATCTCTGCGCAAAGGTCAGTTCTTGTTTATACCACTAGTATTGACAGTTGAAATATGAGCCGTCCCGCGAAAAACAACAACATTGTGGTCACTGCGTAAAGTGTCGACCTGGATCACCCTAAGCATGCCACTTGGCTTACCCGGATGGACACTTGTCGCCGCATGTGGATTTTCTGTTTTAGGAATCATTACTCTATACCTCTATCCCTCAGGCGGAATGTGTCGGCCCGGATCAGTCTGCGCGGACAGCGCAGGCTGATCTGGTCAATACATTACGCAGATGCCGTAATAATGGTTTTCCCGTGAGACGGTTCATATGTTCACGTCTTCAATGTAAAGACGTCTTTTGAATACTTATACGAGCATGGCCAGGTATAATGGTTATAGTGTGAACATGGGCCGAAGGTAAAGACTTGGGTGATAACGTGTATACACACAGCATCACCCTCCGTCTATATCCTTATATCAAATATCGGATGAAAACCTAGAATCATAGCCCGTTGTTCCAAATCTGTTTTTGTGATACCAAAAACGGCAATATTATGAAATCCATTATCTCAAACGCTTCTTCTAACTTAAGGCACATTATACGTAAATTGTGAAACTGTGCGATCAGACAGGATCCAGATTAGCCAGCGCCTTCCTCGAGTCTGATCTGTGTCTCCATTGTTCGCCATCTAGTCATTGGAGTATCTGGAAAAATGTAATGACAAACAAACTGACTGTTATAGGATGATTACCTGGTCGTTACTATGTTTTATTTCAATATCTTCGACGGACGGTGTTCGTGCAACGTGGTTCAATTTCTGTTCACTTGTGTTGTTGCAGCACTGTGGCACCTGAACGTCAGGACCCAGTCGACATGTCGTGACATCGTGACTCTGACAGTCAAACTATAATTTATATGCAAAGGTCGTGAACACCTAATAATTTAAGCCTGTTACAGCCCCAGTACATGACAGATTCCTTTTTTATAACTGTTTATACAAGATCCTATCTACCCGTATTATAACGTGAAATAATCCTTTGCTTGCTTCAAATGCGTTAACCCTTTCTGATATACAGCAAATGTGCAGCACTCGACTTTGAAACCATCTTAGCAAAAATGTGAAAAATCTCTATAAATAATGGTATAATAATTGAACAAAGTTAAAAGCACTGTGGCAAAAGGAGTATTGCTCGTTTTTAAAATAAGTCTGTTGCAGAGGCGTCAGAACGTTTTTGTATAAAGGAAAGGGTATAAACGGTATTATGTGAACTGTGAAGAATAGAATCAGAATATATGTACATAGTTCATCGTTACGATTTGGTCTATGTCTATATTGAATTGACGCGCAGGGACGTTTCATAATACTTGTGAAATTTACAGTTACAGTTATTTAACAACATCCATTTGTTTTGGTATTTCTTTTAAAATAATCAAATTTTAAAGTGTGTATCGCTCGAAGAGTTAAAATAAGTGTTATTCAATAGATAGAGGCTGTTAAACGTGCTTTATGAATAAGTGAGTTAACCCTTACCCCCGCCCAGACGCATTTTGACACATCTGCCCTAATGACATTTAACAGTCAATAATACAATTTTATATTATATAAAGCTTTTTCAAAATCATCTGTTGCAGATTCGAATGTTGCTTTAAAATTTGAATTCTCAATTCTGCCAACTCGTTAAAACAAATTTCAATTGATGCATCTCGAAAAAAAGGAAGTGTCATTTGAATACAAAGTTAAAAACATTGCTTAAAATTAGAAATTGCCAAAAAAAACCAGCAAATTCTGTCTTTTTCTACATAATGTTTTCGAAAGTGGCTTTGTGCAGAAGGGTCGATGTTTATTTGTATCCAGGAAGAGTATGCAATATTGTTGTAATCCAGATAACCTTTGAATTAACAGTGGTAGTATGTACGATGCTACTCATGCTAGCCCAAAAAGAGACATAACCTAGAACAGAGATTCGTTTGCTTTTGTATTTTGAGAATAGATGGTGTCCGAGAGAAACATAATAACAAAAGCAGCTATATTCTTTTCGAGGAATTTGCTCTTGAATTTCGGATAGTTTACAATATCCGAATTGTTGTCCTTTTTATTGTTAAACATTGAATTAATTTAAAATGTGATGAAGCCAAATGTTATATATAATTTTCGATTACTAAACGTACTTGCGGTTTGATTTTTATCTAGGAGTCACGAATTAAAATCCTCCACTAACCGGAATTTTATTCGAGCAGAGACAATACTAGCCTTCGTTCGTTTCTTGTTTCACTTCGATTAGGACGTATGTGTTGCCAGAACGATGCCCGACGCTAACCACTCGACCACAGCGGATTCCTAATCCACACAAAACCAGATAAGTTTACGCCATTACGAAGTCTGGTCTAGGTCAGACAGTTAGGTCGAGATCAATCAATCTATGTCTCGTAAGCTTCTACCCGGCATAATTGACATAAAAGTAATTGTGACATTCGCCTTACACCATTGGACTTCACTCTTTCCCTCATAAGACAATTCTGCAGCAGACGACTTTGAACATATTTTGTCAATAACAAAAAATAATTCTATAATGGAAAGGATAACCTATGACTAAAAGAGGAAAACATTGTGGCAAAAGGAGAACATTTTGAGCAATTTCTTTTTTTGTCACTATGTTTTCAAAAGGTCGTCTATTGCAGACGCGTTAGAAAGTGTCTGTATGAGGGAAAGGGTTAATCGTCTCTTTTGGAAGGTAGCCAACAGCATGTGAAGAATTGTGTGTTGAGTGTAAGAACGTGGCCAGGAAACAGATGATAGGTCAACAGCATGTGAAGAATTGTGTGTTGAGTGTAAGAACGGGGCCAGGAAACAGATGATAGGCCAACAATGTTGAGTGTAAGAACGGGGCCAGGAAACAGATGATAGGCCAACAAGACTGTTGAGTGTAAGAACGTGGCCAGGAAACAGATGATAGGCCAACAATGTTGAGTGTAAGAACGTGGCCAGGAAACAGATGATAGGTCAACAAGACGCGTTAAATCATTCAATCAATCGAAATTCAAAACTCAAAAAGTTCCTGTTTTATTCAAATTTGAAAATAAATCTTATTCGTGTAATTCTTTGTCTATTTGCATTACTATCGTTGAAACGAGATCAATCGTTCAAATGAATACATTTCTAGCGCTTGTCATGTTGAAGAGTTCCACTAACGAAATTAATTAAATACAATTGTTGAAACAAATTATATAATTTACTTTTAGACATATATATGTTCTATATATCTATGTATTTATTAACATATCAATGTTTGTATGTATAGTACATATATCACTGGATATGTATATCATAGGCTGTAAATCACAGGTTGTAAATTACTAAATAATCTAAAACCAGCATAACCAAACTAAGCCTTCAGTTCTTTAACATAAATTATGTGGTTTGTGATAGTCTGAAATGAACTATAATGTACATGTACATTGAACGCTGCATTTGGTCAATTAGGTAGTATAAAACAGAAAAGAAAGCATACCTATTTTAAACCAATGACTAAATAATATTAACGATGTCCAATGGGTACATACTCATTTAAAGAGCATCAAATGTTGGTACGTCAAATATTCGAACACCGATTCAAGGGAGATTATCAAAACTTGTCGTTTACAGAAATCATTCGGCAAGTTACGTCCCTTGTTAGAATCTTATCTCTGTGGTCGTTTATATGTTACAATAATAATAAGGAGGAGGAGGAGGAGATAAAATATAGAAGATACTTCACCCCTTTTTCAAATCGTAATGTATTACATTGTATTACTCCTTAATCATTTTGTCATGTACTGTCGCACATAGGGCATTGCGTATGACGCCTCTAACCAAAGAAGGTAAATCATCTGATGATTTCTCAAAATACTTTACTCATAAAAAACCGTCGGTCAAAATATATTGGTGGTTTGGTTCATTAATAGGTACACTTTAAACTTTTAAACTGCATCTCGACTCAGCGATGTTTCTTAACCTTTCTTCGTTATTTCTATTACATCAGAATACTGATATCAAAGGGTCCCAGTTTATATTGTTTAATTAGTCAGTCAAAAACCGACTTTAGGAAATATGTAAGTTGGTCAGATCAGGATCGCCACTATTTCTAAGTATACAAAATGAACGTTATTAGCCCTTTGAAATAAATATTTTGCAGACGATTTGAAAACATCTGGACAATAATCTGAAAAATGTAATTAATGAAAGGAAACTTATTCAGTAGAGTAGAACAAATTGTGGCGAAATGAGAAAGTGTTCATCAGGATCAATTTCTCCTTTTGTAACAATGTTTTCGTAAGTTGAATGCTGTTCTGCTCAGATGAAACGTGTCTCAGATTTCGAAAGGGTAATTGAAGGGTGACAGTTGAGTAACATGAAACAACAGTACCGTTCACATGGAATAATGTTTTCAACTTTTTTCAGTAATTGTACCTACACTTGTAGAGCTTGTCCATGTTTTAAGTACATGTAGACATTTTCAAATTCGTCTACTACATATTCGCTGTATGTGGGAAAGGAATCAACTGCAGCAGACGAAGTTGGAAAACAATGTGACAAAAGGAGCAATTCTCCATTTGCCACACGATGTGTTAACTCTATTTAAAAAAATAACTTTCATTTAAGTTTCAAGTTTCAAAGTTTATTGTACAAAGGCCTCCGGTCCATACACAAACACACATACATACATATATACATGTAGTACAGAACATGACAGAAGGTGACAAAGAAATATGTATAATAAAGCAATCATTTCAGCTAAAGTCTTTTACAAGGAATTTTCCTTCTTCGAATGCATAATATAAATATATATTAAACAGGTTTTGCTAACATGCTACAGACATGTTGTATGTGGGAAAGGGTAAAGGTTCCAGGTCGCCTTCATTCACAGTCTGATTAATGGGTTGAGGAACAAAGATCAGACGACATTTTTCTATATACATTTGCTGCTGAATCAAGTTAGTCTGCCAAAGCGTTTTTCATTCCTCAATCTCAGAATATTTAGACAATTGTCCGAGTTCTTGTCATGTCACGTGGAAAGGACCCTTATTGATTTCATGTACGAATAGGGGAAACGCGTGCGAGCATGTGCAAATGAAAAAAGACTCGTCAATGCCTGAACTGCCAGTCTACACTAAGAACAACTGCAGATGTATCTATTGGTGAATAACTAAAGTAATATCCGTATTACTTCCCCTGTCACACCTATTTAAGTCTTATAGACGCATTTTAACGCATTTTCAGCAGTCGACTTTTTAAAACATTGTTGCAAAAGAAGAAATTATTCATGATGAGCAATTTCAACTTTTGTCACAATGTTTTCCAATCTTCTATACAAAGACTATGTTTCCATTTATAGATTGTTTTTCCATAATTTAGTCTAGATGTTTAACAGTGGTCAGCCGCAGATAAAAAGTACGTGTTAAAGGGTTAACTCTTCCAACATACATCTGCACAGCAGACGACTTTGAAAACATAGTATCAAAACCCTGAAAATTCTCCATAAAAGATTATATATGTTAAATAAAGTTGAAATCATTGTGGACAAATGAGAAACTGCTCATCATGCGCAATTTCACCTTTGGCCATAATGTTTTCAAGATTCGTCTGCTGCTATTGCGTCAAAATGCGTCTATATATGGGAAAGGGATGCCGATATGGAAATTCAGTTCAACCTATTTTCGTTTATATTACATAGCTTATCCAATTATATGTTATCTTTAGTAGTTTAATGACGATTTACTGTGTTTGAAATAAAATACTGCTTATACTACAGTCTAATAAATACATCAAGGGAATAAAGTCACGCTAAATGTCATTTATATTTGGGTTCGGGTGAAAAGGCGGTTCGTCTGCGAATTTATCTTTCCTCAAAGTCACTATCGAAAAGAATGTACATACGAAGAATAGGGCTTAAAAGTATATTACATTTTCACCAATAAAGGAGACCTGGTCCAAAATTCCACCAACCTTACTAAGTGACAAATAATACTTCTATATTTCATCAATTTTGTTACCATAATAATAATTCCCAATTATTACATTTGTCAGCAAGTATTGTTCGTTAATTAATTATGTCAACTTAGTCAATTACTTAAAATTTAAAGCCGATCCGCGAGAAAATCCACAGTGAGGACTCTGCGCAAAGTATAGACGTGGAACAGTCTAGCCATGGTGCACTGGCTAACCAGGACAAACACTTTTCGCCTCTTTTGGATTTCTGTTGCGGGCTCGTAACTCAATACCTCTATCCCCCTGAGCCGGGATATGTCGGCCCTGATTAGCATGCACGGGCAGCGCAGGCTGATCTAGATCGGTACATAACGCGGAGTGCATCATACTGTTGGTTTTGAAAAGGCTTTTGTAAAACATGAATGTTTGTCGATGTCTTCAATTGCTGCAAACTGTCTGGTATATTCTAAACCGTTGACCGTTTTATGATATTGATTGTCTGAGTCTTCTTTAAAAATGAAGGATAAACTCTGTGGAATTAGAAACTTAATTTTTTTGGTAAGGTAAAAGGGTGATTTAAGTCCATAAACAATTACAATATGGATAATCAAAGTACTGAAAGTACTAAAGGTAGAATTGCTATGATTAAAGCGGAAAGGGGCAAACATGAAAAAGAAGATGAACATGTAGAAACTTTTATTCATAAATAACTGAACATGACATAGTAGGTTAGGTATCCCATATTCGAACTTGACCTAGATAGAATTCAGACAAACATTCTGACAAAATGGCATGCTGCTGAAGCAATACATGTGGCCTCAAGAGAGTTAACAAGATTTTACTTCAATTTGACCTAGTGACCTACTGTTTGACCCGTGTTTAAACTTGACCTACATATCATCAAGACAAACATTCTTACAGAGTTTCAACATGATCAAGTTGAAAGTAAGGCATCCGAAGTGTTAAAAAGATTTTCCTTCAATTTGGCCTAGTGACCTAGATATCATTAATACAAACTTTCTGACAAATTTCAAACTGCTGAAG
>JAUELF010244937.1:0-12284 GCA_031471495.1 Clinocardium nuttallii | reverse complement strand
AACATTGTTTTCATGTTTTGGGAATTAAATCCCTTGTGAAAGAGATTCTTGCATATAAAAACTTGTGCGCTATGGCGCACTCTTTTTTATAAATCAATGTTAATTAAACTCTCCATATCTAACACAAAGTTTAAACAATCATTGGGAAATAAGTAATCTGAGTGAAACTGTTTTATCTTTCCCCAATATATCAAATTTGCAGCAGACAACTTTAACTCTATAAATGAATGTATAACCATTAAATAGAGTTGAAAACATTGCGGCAAGATGAAAAATTACTCATTGTAAACAATTAGTCCTTTAGCCACAATGTTTCCAAAAGTCGTCTGCTGCAAGGGTGACAGAAAGCTGATAAAATGAAATGTTTTAAACATACCCAGAGAATGATTAGAGTTCAATACAGTATCTTATCTCATGTTTTATCATTCTTTCAATCCCTTCACTTGTTCTCTTGATAACAAAATCCCTTGGCAAACAACCTGAAGTCTTTCAAAGTGACCCTTAAACTCTGAAAAAAAAAAAAAGCCATTCACTTGCATTTAATCTTTTCCAACATATAACAAATGAGAAGCAGAAGACTTTTATAAACATCAGGCAAAAGGAGCAATAACTCGCAATTGCAATTTCTCTTTTGACGTAATGTTTGTTATCAACTACATTCAATAACTAAACTTTCATTTAAAGAGATTTTCGATATTTTGCCAAGATGTTTTCAGTCACCTGTTGCAGGTTTGTTGAATGCGGGAAAGGGTTAAAAGTGACCATTTAATTCTGGAAGCTTGCATTTTAATGAATAATGATTAGTTTATTATCATTTCATTAACCCTTTACCAGACACAGATGACATTTGACAATAGGCATGACATTTTTCAGGTCATCTGATTCGAAAACATTAAAGGAAAAATATTTTAATCTGGTAATATACAAGTCATGGTGAAAAATAGTTGACGACACTGGAAAGAAAAGAAATTACTCCCTTTTTAACAATTTTATCTTTTTCTACAATGTTTTGAAAAGTTTGCTGATTCAAATTGTCCTCCATATCAGGTAAAGAGTGGAGAAGAGGACAGTGATTGATCTGAATATCTTACCTTAGTACAGATCAATCTGTTTAATTGGGTTGTTATGTCATTTCAACATTATTTCAGTTATATCATGGCTACAGTACACTTTTTCATGATCCCTGGGTAAACAAACCAGTACTAGGCTAGGAAATGTGCCTTGGAAAAGGGCACTCCACCATGAGGGCCTCAACCAGGGATTGAACCCGATTCTAAGTCCCTCAGCCACGGCCTATTCCATTACTTAATATTGACCTATGAATTTTTTACCTGGCATAACTGCTTTGAAAACAACTGAAGCAGAATTTGTTACATCTCTTACACCTACAAAATGTACAACATCATTTAAACAACAGTTTGGGGATTGAAGAGAAAGCCAGAGGTTTATAGAAAATATATATTATTCTTTCAGTGAAATCTACAAGATTAAAATGTATTACTATCATAAGTTATCTATATCATTGAAACGGATCAAGTAAGATCATCTGGATGTTTGATTACCCATGTGTAAAGGATGTTGCATCATCAGTCAACCTGTTAACCCTTTCCCTCATATAGATTTTCCTTTTTTTGACAAAATATGTTCAAAGTCGTCTGATGCAGAATTGTTGTATGAGGGAAAGGGTTAATTTTGTTTTTTAACCTTTCCTGCTTGCAGACACTTTAAGACGCATCTGCAGCAGACAACTTTAGGAAACAATTTGCGGAGGAGAAATTGGTCACAATTTTCTTTTTGCCACGATGTATTCAACTCTATCAAATAAGTTGATAGAGATTTTCCACATTTTTGGCTATATTTTTTAAAAGTTTCCTGCTATGCTGCAGATTTGTAAAATATATATATGTTTGTTAAACCTGACATGTCATTTATGATCTTAAACTTTTTGTTGAATGAAAATTATATATGTTCCACTTGATTAAATATGATTCTAAAATTAAACCTTCATTCAAAGATATTTTCCAAATTTTCTCAATACTATTTTTTTTCAAAGTTGTTTGCTGCAGATTATTTTTATGTGTGGAAAGAGAGTTAAGAATGAAAAAACATTGTTTGTTTATGCCTACTCATGCATTTATTGATCATCCGAGATGATCACATGATCCAATATTTGTATGAGGCGATACCCATAATGCAATTTCCCGCCCACATCTCACTCCATTGGTTCTTTTCTGAGTTAATCACCTGTTAAAGTCTGGATTATCTCTGCTCTTGATTTTGCATGAATCAGTCTGAAATAAAACATCTTACATGTTTAACCCTCCTTCCCACATACAAAAAATCCTGCAGCAGACAACTTTCAATCATCTCACAAAAAGATGGAAACTCTCTTGGTACAATTACTGAAATAAGTTGATATTATTCTGGCAATTTTAAGGAGAAATTGCTTGTTTTGAGCAATTCTCTTTTTGTCACAATGTTTTCAAATGTCTCCTCCTGTAGAGACATCAGAAAGCATCTTCCCGTTCCCACCTGCAGATGGATTTTGACTCATCTTTAGCAGATGACTGTTAAAACATTGTGACAAAAGGAGAACTTCCTCATGATGAGCATATTTTGCCTTTTGCAACAATATTTTCAACTCTTTTAGATAGATATACTTCCTGTTTAAAGACATTTATCTTTTTCCCTGATTAGTCAAATATTCTCCTCCTTTGAGAAGCAGAAGATTTTTTAAGCAATTCATTTCAGCTTTTATCTCACAATATTTTCCACTAAGCAACTCAATGTCAAGTCCATTATTCTGGATGTTGGACTTTTTTAAAAATATATCAGGTTGACAGTTTTTCATATACAGCAATACTGCAGCAGACGACTTTGAGAGATTTCTGGTTTATACAAAAATGGTAAATCTCTATTTATGAAAGTTTAAGTGTTGAAAAGAGTTGAAAGCATTGTTGCTTAATGTACAATTTCTCCTATCTATAGTCAAAAAGTTTTCAAAAGTTTTCATTTGCAGAGGCATCAGAAAGCTGCTGTAAATTGGAAAGGGTTAACAGATAATCTGCAACATCAAAACATGTGTACAGATGCAGACATTAACCCTTTCGCATACGTTTTCAAAAGGCTAACAGATAATCTGCAACATCAAAACATGTGTACAGATGCAGACATTAACCCTTTCGCATACGTTTTCAAAAGGCGTTTTATTCTAAATGTGTCACAATGTGTCAGCAAACTTGTGGGAAAGCGTAAAATCAAGCAGTCATTGAAATTAACTTTCAATATTCAATGTCCCGAAAGTCCTTAATCTTTGGTAAGGCTATATATAACATGTTAAATAATGAATTGCACTGGCCAAGGGAACTTTTTCACTGGTCTGAACCAAAAGTTACTGGCCAGGGACCTGTCTCAGAGATTGAGCATTGATTTCAGGTGACAATGATGGCATTTAAGACATGGTAATAACAATAAAGTTTAAAGGTCAATGTTTGATCTCTTGACTCTTTTTGTAAGCTGATGACCTGCCATGATTTCTTTAAGATTGAATTAGTTCTGAGAATACTTGTCTGACAAGTTTCCCTTAGAACCAATTAACTTAAGCTTCAATTGAATGATGGGTGTATTATCTACAGAGATTTGTTGCTGGTTAATTTATATTAAAGAAAATATTCCTGTATTTACTTTTGTTGTTAACATGATTGTTAAGGTAAAAAAATGCCAAAAAATAATTGTTTATTTATGAAAAAGCTTGGCAGGTACTTCAACATTTGTCTAAGCCGATGTCTACTAGCATGTTTGTATCAGGGAAAAAAAACCAGAAAGGTTTTTGGCTTATTTTTTATTGATTAGTTCAGATAAGTGATATAATTTTCACAAGTATTTCAGTTACATCACTGCAGGAAACTGGCCATCTAGACACAATTGGTTAAATACAAATGATGCTGCATGTTAACAATGACTTAAGTCAACCATCGAAACTAATGAATGACCAAGCAGGGATTTGAACAAATGACCCATTTGATTGATTGACTTAGAAGTTACCAACTGAACAATTGCAGCTCAATCAACAATCAAAAATAAAACCAGCAAATATTGACTGATCAGAGACACAAAAATCCTGCCTAAGGCTACCTTACCAATTTAACATTTTCCCACATTCAAATGCATTTCAATTTTTTTCCCATAGAGGCTTTTGATGCCTCTGCAGCAGACCACTTTTAAAACAGTGTGGAAATAGATAACATGCTCATGACAGGCAATTTCTCCATTTGCCAAAACTTAGCATGGAAATACCGGTTCTCGAACCTCTTAAAATATATCAGGGCTCATAGGAATACAAATACCAACAATTGTGCACAATATTTTTGGAATGTCCACAGGAATTAGTTTTGTGACACACACACAGTTTATCACTAAAGACAAACAAAACAATAAATGGCCTTGCATGTAATAAATTGCTCATAATTCGTTACATTAAATGTTTCCAACTATTTACTAATTATGAAAGCTCCATGTGGTCAGAAGTGTTCGCAAAAGACAGACATGGTAATAACTAAATACCCGAATTCCTGATCCCGGCTGCATTAAAAATTCATTGAAACACTTGAAAACGTAACTACTGTAAAAATGTGTTTTTTTCCCGCCATGAAACTCCAAAGGGGAGAGTATTCAACTGTCGGATTCGTTTGGTACATTTTTAGACCTTTCAAATCGGTATATTATTGATTCCTCGTTGAACAAAAAAGCTTTATATTAGGTCTTTAGCTAATCAACGGCTTAAGCTTATACATGTATTTATCACGCTCGATATCATCAGTAACCTACTCAACCATAAACATGGAATCAATAGTATAGACTGGTGTCAGGATAAAATGACAGTGTATGTTGAAGGCATCAGGAATAAGCACTTTGTTCGGTCAATACAATAGCGGTATATAACTCTTGTGAAATTAAAATGAGAATGTTCACAGAGTGTTCTCCCATTAAAGTGTATGCGTTGCCTCATTAGGATCTTACCGACGACGTGCACATATTGCGCTGGATGATGTTCTGCGAGTCTACGAGAACACTAAATAATGAATCAACAAATAGTCAAAACATCGGAATATTTATTTCATTTTAGATGTGTCATAACTTAGTGTTTTTAAACAAACGCTATTGTAATATGTTCAAGACATCTAAATGTGTTTCTTTCTAATAATAATTCGCTCTCCCATGACATTTCCGAAAATGAATTAAAAATATAAGTCGCAGGCTTCTGCCCGGTGACTAATGACTAACTGAATCTTTGGAGATCAGTGCAGATTCTGATCATCCTGCATAAACAATCTAGTAGGCCTATCTTGGTCCTTTTTGCATTGAAGTGTAATTAATGAACTATATTGTTGAAGGCAGTGTAAAGTATCATCCACAGAAATAATCACTTTGTTCGGTCAATACAATAGCGGTATATAACTCTTGTGAAATTAAAATGAAAATTTACACAGAGTATTCTCCCATTAAAGTGTAGTATTATGCGTATCCTCACTAGGACCAAATTACCGTGTGCATGTGTATACCCAGTTCATCGCGCTGACTGATGTTCTGCCAGCCTATGAGAAAACTATATAATGACTAACTGAATCATTGGAGATCAGTGCAGGTTCTGATCATCCTGCACAAGCAATCTAGTAAGCCTAACCTAGGTCCCTTTTTTCTATTTCCTTACTTATATAAAACTTTGCTAAAACTTTAAGCTCGATTTTGTTAAAAAGCATATTTTAAAAGTTTTGAAAACATTATTGAAAACATGTGAAATACGGTTCTTTTTTAGCCATTAGGCGTAGCTCATTTCCTAGGCAAGTACTGGTTTACCACACAGTTATCAATGATAGGCGTATTGTCGCTGTGCTTTAACTTAAATGATGTTGAAATCAGTGTACAACTATAACAGTAACCAATTATGATTAGTAAATGGCATACAGGTGAAAATAATTATGTATAAGTAGACTATATCTAAAATAACTTAGGATTAAAATTAAACCCTTTGACAGGTACAGCACACCTGCAGCAGACTATTCGAAAACACAAAGCGGCAACATGTTGAACATTTCTCAATATGAAAATACGTTTATTTATGGAGAACTTGGTAGATGTCCATTCTAACTTTCAGAGAGAGTAGTAAACTATAGGTTTGAAACAACTAGATCTACAAATGGAAACTATATTAAACATGTGTATGAGATTATGTTGAAAGATCTCCAATTGTTTTCAGAAAAGCACTCTTGGATCAAAGTCGATTACAATTAGTTTAAAAAACTTAGGTTTTAATATTGTATGGCTAAACCAAGGTGTCGAAAATGTGAAAATTATTTCGGTCCGTTTTTAAACAAAGACTTTATGATAATTATTTTCAGGTATGGAATGCTGATTTACAAACATAATCAAGAGTTTGAGCATATATGCTTTTTTCTGATTTCTTTTTCGTACCATATCTACATTCAATTAAAATAGAATCAGAATCTTTCTTTCTTTCTTCTTTATTTTCATTTGACTTGAACAAAATGTTCATCGTCATATACATAATTATTTACATACATGTAACAAAAAGCAATTGTTTTATATATATTCATGGAATAACAAATTGAATATTAATTTGATTATAGATAAACATGTTGTAGGCGGAAGTAACCATAATGTGTTAATGTTTTTTATTTAAAAATGTTTTATAAATAGTCTTTTCCGTTTCTTTAATTTTCAAAAATATAACAAACCACACGTGCATGTCAGCAAGGGTATCCTTCGGTATTTAACCGGACAGCCCCACTGACACGCAACGCGGCTATATGTGAGCTTATTTACACAACAAGATAAAACATCAAATACCATACATTGTTCACACGCGCACACTGAGTAGAACATGTCAGTGGGGATGTCCGACAGAGTTGAACCGGACGTCCACCCAACATGCAATGCAAAGAATACGCGTGCATATGAACTGCCTATATATTACTATACATTTATATACATATTCAAAGATAAACATAATTTATACATATATGAACAACCACAATCACCTATATGTGGGCACGCTTGTTTGCTTGTACTTGAAAATGTGTGAAAGCGTAGATGCGTGAGTGCGTGCGTGCGTGCGTGTGTGCGTGCGTGCTTGAAATAATACAGTTTATTATTAGATAGACAAGACGGAGTTGTCACATAAGTATGGCAACAGCAAATGTTGCAATTCTTTTTTAATCTTCAGTCGTCATTTGAAACTATTTTTGCAAATTACAAAATGAATCAGAGAAGGGCCATATCTCGAAAAAGAAATTGGTGGTTTGTAAGCAAAGACAATCTAGTTTATGATTTGAAAACCGTTTACCAAATCAGTTTTAAATCCAATGTAAGTTATCGTTTTGGCACCGTTGAAACAATCGACCGATCAATGTTTCGACGGACAGAACATTCTCCTAAATGTCCCCTAAACAAATTGTGTGGTGGTATAAGTTATACAAATAAATGTTCTCATGTAAGGTTTAACGTTTTGTTGAAATTGTCCTTACTGGATTTTTTTAAAAGGAAGAACAAGAAAATGACGCTTTAGACACATTTGCGTTTCAAATCGGTGTGTTGCGCGTTGGATATGATTAACTATATCCGTTACACAAATAGTCCGCAGCATACGTATATAAAATATCTGGGCACGAAAAAACCCGGAAAATCTCCAGAAATGAAAAGAATAATCATTGAATAACACTTACCTCTGTATTTTAGAAAAAAAGGTTTACTGCGCAATGTCTAGAAAGTGGTCAGTTTATTTTAAGTGTCTCTAAATGATGTCTCTGATGATTTCGTCTTGTCAATGAATTTGCATTCCAGACTTTTGTAACAAGTTTATTTTGTCCTTATCCGTTTCAGAGTCAATTTACGCGGCGCCAGCTTCTAAAATCATCAGCTGCATCAATCACACTTGTCCCCAGTACTTGGTGAAAGCCAAGGTAACAGACACCGAGGGTGATTGATGTACGTTAAATCCTTTCTCACATTCAGAAAAGGTGCAGCGGATGAATTAGAAAGCATGACGACAACAATCTGAAAAATCTACAAAGAGGATAGTTCTATTGTTAAAGAAAGTTGTAGAAAAATGCCCACCTTGGCAACAATGTTTTCAAATGACGTCTGCTGCTATTGTGTCAAAATGCGTCTGCAGGTTGGAAAGGGGTAACGAAAGGGTATAACATTTGACCTTACAAAGATATTTCGTAGACGCATTCTGACGTATCTGACGTATACGATATTTCTTACCATTGTCTGCAAAAAAGAAATTGTTCATAATAAGGAGTTGCACGTTTGCCTCAATGTTTTACACTCCAATGAACAACTATACTTTCATTTAAAGGGCGTTTCGAGTGTGCATAGATGTATTCAAAGTCGTCATTGTATGCGAAATATGGTTGTACTTACTTTAATAACATAATTCGAGTTCATACATGACCGCTTATTGGTTCTTATAAGGCATATGTTAAACAAAGGAGACCATTCGTTTTTGTTTAACACTATAGAGTCAACAATACCTCTTACTCCCTGTTTGGCTTTTGTCTTTTCGTGAAATAGCTTAATGACAATTTAAACATAAAACCAACATAACTTATCTCATATTATTCGGTGATGTTAATTAATGGATGAAAAGACAAGGAGTTAAAACATAATACAGTGTCTGACTTCCAACAATGAATGTCATACATGTCTATTTGATATTCTAATATATCAGCTAAAAGGCACGCTCTCGTTGTTGTGTTGTCGTATTGCGCATCAAGTCTGTAAGTACTTAATTCTGTTTTTCACGCATGCCAGTCATCCTAGATTTGATTCTGCCGTTTAATAAGGAGTAACACATTCGCACAACAGCACAAATTGTACGTGTATTTCAAGTTAGATATACGCCACGTTTGATGGCCGACTTAATTAAAAGTTGATTTATGTGTGTAGATAAAACAGACGAAGTTTGTTAAATTCGGCTGATTGAAAAGCATTTGTTTAACCCTTTCCAACGTAGAACGAATCTGCAAGAGTCAACATTGAAGGTGTCTAGGTATAACAATAAAAATGTCTTCAAATAAAAGAATGATTATTGAAGATTCGAAAACATTATTGCAAGAAGAGATATGAGCCGTCCAACGAAAAAAACACCAATATTGCATCTTCGTAATGTATCGACCAGATCAGCCTGCGCATTCCGCGCAGACTGACACAGGCCGACACATTCACTCTCAGGGGGATCGTGGTATAAAGTTATGATTCCTGAACTAGAAAATCCACAGGTGCGGCATAATTAAGCTGATCCGGGTCGATACTCTACGCAGTCCACAATGTTCGTTATCTCGCGGGACGGCTCATATTTTTAGAATAACTCATTAGTATAAAATTTACTCGGTTATAAGACTATTAAGTAAAAATCCATTTCAATGTAATTCAATATCGAAATGGTATTGTAGTTAAATGTTTCGGAAATCTGACAAAAATAGTTCATCACGCCGAATCAATATCCGCTTTTAAGAGAAGAAGAAAAAATCCCCTAAAAAGAGAACGATATGGCGTGGTTTCATAAAGAATTCAAAACCAATATATATATAGCATTAATTGGAATCGGGGGAATCCGAAAATTGGCTTATAATCCATCTGTCGTTACCTAAGAAAAACTAGGTTTACCAGGTTATGTCTATTTGGTGAAAACGTAATGCCACACAAACTTTGTATATGCCTTCTAATGGCGTAATAGGACCCTTTTCTTAAGCTTCACAAACGTAAATTCGTCATATTGTCTTAGTAGCAAACTTCCCTAGTAATTATCTTTTTTACAATTTCTCCTTTTTCAACATTTTTGCAAACATTATCCGTTGTAGAAGTCATCAGATATCATGTCGATATACGTAAATAGCTGTCTGCTGAGAGCGTTTCACACAGGAAACTTATTGTTTTAAATTTTGATTAGATTGAAAATAATAATGAATTCATTTAGAAATTATAAAATTGACTCTGAACAAGCAGAACAAATTTGGTTTAATTGTTTTCTAAATGTTTCTTAAATGAACAAACCAACTCTATTATATCAAGACCACACCGTTCACTCACTGGTGACCTCTGGGTAAACATCCAGTAATAGGCTAGGGAATGTGCATTACTTAAGTGCACTCCGTATTGATAGCCGCGACGGGGATTCCTAATTTCTAAATCAACCTATATGCCAGGGCGGATTCCTCAATCACATTTCGAGACGGAGACCACGAGTAAGTGACCTTTTGAATCGACAGAGTCGTAGTACCCTTTTCTCACGCGTTAAGCTTAATTCTCGAAAACATTATATTATTTATTTATCTATCTATCTAAACAATGGTCAATTCGTCTTACATTAAAGGACTTCCGTTGACAGACAATTTGTCTATTGTATGTCTACGTACCAGAACAACGCGTGACAAATTACAACATCGAACTCTTTCGGTACCGAATCCGATTTATTATCATTTCGATCCGTTTTCAATTCGTGTCAGAGCTAAAGGTGAGTATTCCAATTTCATTTTTTTCACTATAAACCCTTCATTGTGAGAATTCAAACAATTCGTCTCAGTGCTGCTGTCTGTTGTTGTTTTTGTTGTTACCTCGGGGTGTTCAATTCGTTTCTATGTTATATTTGTTTTTATCCCTTTCCCACATACATACGCTTTATTACACCTCTGAAGCAGACAACTTTTGAAAGCGTTGTAGCAAACGTGACCTTGCTTACGAAGAGAAATGTTATCATTTGCTTCAATGTTTTCAACTCTTTTTAAAAATTAAACTGTCATTAATGGAGATCTTTCACATGTTTTAAAAGATGTTTTCAAAGTAGTCTGCTACAGATGTGTTGTATGAGGGTTAAGCAACGTCATCAGTAGTATGCTATATTACGGTGTTTTCTGTGTAGAACGCATTGCCGGTATTATTCATCATGACACGGATGTATGTCGTAATGCTATTCCCAAAAACCAGAGTGCAATTTCTATCATTTTGTAGACTTTTTGGTATGACCCGTGAGCTAGTAATATGTCATGACAGAGAGCTTAGTATTAGCAATATGTATAGAACTGACTAATGTTTTTATATTCCCGGGATCATACTATACTTCTAGAAATTAAAAAAACAACATTGCAATGTTTTAATTCCGAATATATCTGACAAAACACATTCATTATTTGTCTAAGGAAATCGTTATGATTCCAAGCAAATTACTGCTGGTATGGCAAAAGGCTCTGTCCTTGGGCATTTGCGTTTTATCATCTTCATTGATGATCTGCCATTACATCTTACGCACTTCTATATTGTTATGTTTGCAGATTATACAAATTTATTTCAATTCTATAGAAAAGAATCAAGATCTACTTATATCTGAAATGATTATGTTGAGAAAAGGTTCAACCAAAACTCTGTAATAGGAAGTTTACACTAAACTAAAAAGTTGATATATTCTCTTTTTGCATTCAGTTACTTAATCTGGTAATAACCCATTTTATTACTTTAACAATCCCCTGAAAGTCATACAATAATACTTTGGTATAATCTGTGTGTGTACTAGTAGAGTGTTGTGATACCATTGCGGCAGATTTGTGTTTGTTTGTTTGTGTGTTTATATATCTCACATCTTAATAAAACCTTAACTCATCCGTCTGTAATTTCGAATTAATTGTTGTACCTCTTTCTACGCTAACGGAAATACCTAAAATTTATCCATCTTGTGCAACTATATTTGTAGACCAACATCTTTTATTCAGATACATGTTATATTCAAATATAATCAATTGATTTGGGGAGATGTACAATATGAATTTTGTGAACAGTAAACAATTCAACCTTTTCCCACAAGAAGCGCTTGAAATATTTAGTCATCACGGTTTCAGTAAGACAGATATGCATCCTTAGAAACACACAATATGAACACAAAAGGAGCTTTCCAAAGAGAAACCATTCCTAAAGCATGAACTGTCTTACATGAAAAGACTACATTTGAATGTTTCATGACGTACGATCTATTATTACAAAGAATCAAAGGCAAATAGTCTCCTTTAATATATTATAATAATCACTGACACTCCCTGTATTTGATTGATTCAGTTTGATGTTTTCCTATCCCTGATAGTTCACTGACAATGTGATAGTTCATGCTAGGGTAACCAAATGACTGTTTGTAAACAGGCGTTTTCACAGGGGTCCTTTACCTTTAAGTTTAACTTAAGTTTTACCTTTTCTCAAGCAAGTATGTATGATTGGTT
>JAUELF010244928.1:0-12285 GCA_031471495.1 Clinocardium nuttallii | reverse complement strand
ATGGGAAAAATCGCCCGAAAGAATGTTCGCCTCAACCGGGTATCGAACCCGTGACCTCCAGATCACGAGTCAAGATATGCTACCAACTGAGCTACCCGGCCGGGCCGACGTCTAAACTAAACAGCAGACAACTACATTCAGTGTATTGTGATAAACATTCACGTTAAACCTTTACCAAATGTAGCGACTTTTAAACATGACTGCAGCAGACAACATGTGAATTTTAAGAGAAAAAAAGAAATTTCTTTTTGCCACACCAATTTCAACCCCATTGAAACCTTATAATTGCATTTACAGACTTTTTCACATTTTTTTGGCCAAGATCTATAGGAAGTTATATAGTGAAGAATTGTTGTATGTGGGGAAGGTATAAATTTCATAGCTTAATTTTTTCAATTTGTTTGATGTTTCACTCCACTTTCTGCATTTTTTCAGTTCCATCATGGAGTATCCAAGGTAGGTTATACAATTACTATTGGTTCATTTAACCTGCCACCAGCAAATCAGTCATAATGCTTACTGTACACTCCTGAGGATCAGGGAGGGAATACCGTTGCTACCATTTGTAAAGTCTTTGGTATAACCTGATCAGGGATTGAACGAACGGCTTCCCCACCTGATGCGGTAAAATGCATGATATGCATGACACAGAAATGAAACAGAGAATGTACAACCAATAACGTCTACTTACAGCATTATTGGCCCTTGACTGACAGTTACGGACCAGATTGTCAAATATTTCTTGTAAAACTTGATGTTCTGCTGGTACTGGGGGTTTCACAACCTCTTTAACTGGTTCTGGTTCCACAGGCTGAAACAAAAGCATGAAAGAGTTTAAAACTTACTTCATTCCATGACAGTCCATGACAGAGTGACAGTGTTTAGTTTAAACTTATTTATATAACATTGATTGCGAAACAAACTTAAAGCTTATATGTATTAATCACGTTCAATGTCTGCTGACAAAACAAAACATTTAACCCTTTCCCACATACAACAATTCTGCATCTGCAGCAGATGATTTGGAAAACATCTAGGCAATAACTTGGAAAACAAAGTTAGTATCTTTGAATAGGGTTAAAGCATTGTGGTCAAAGTAGAAATTGCTTTTTTTTGCTGTTACCACACTGTTTTTTTAAGATGTCTGTTGCAAATGCATCAAACTGTATCTGCATGTGGGAAAGATTAAAAAAGAAAGCATGAGTTAAACACAAGTATAATGCAGAGCTACATGGTTAATAAATCAAAGCAATCATTAGTAACTATAATGCAGAATTATTCCCATTCTACATTTTGACAAATCTGCAGCAGATGGCTTTTAAAGACAGTGTTACAAAAAGAGAAATTGTGCAATTTTTTCCACATATTTCTCAGTTCAAATCACTTCTTTTATTCCATATTTTTTCTCATTTTTTTTCAACAGCTGCAGATTTGTTGCAAGTGGAAAATGGTTCAGATTACACAGGTATTTTACTTTCAGTGAATATGGAGAGTAATGTGTGCAGTCAGTCTGTATAGCTCTTGTTACAGAGCCAAATATAATACAAACGTTGCTAACATATCATATAAATAAGTCTCATATAATAACCCCTCCTCTTGCCAAAATTCAGATGCTTTCTGACAGCTCTGTAGTAGATACCACTTGAACACATTGTGGCAACAGAAGAAATTGCTCATAATGACCAATTACTCCTTTTGCCACAATGTCTGTAACTCTCTATAATAGTATAACTTTGAAACTGATTTATAGATATGTTTTCATATTTTTTTAAGGGTTGTCAAATTCACCTGCTACAATAACGGTTGTATATGGGAAAGGGCATCTGCACATGGGGAAAGACTTAATTTCAGATAAATTTAGTTATATGACTTGAAAGAAAAGTTGGTAAAATACTTGCACCTGAAAAGAGATTATTAATTTGTAAGTTAACCCTTTCCCTCATACGACAGTTCTGCAGCAGACGACTTTGAACATATTTTGACAAAACATAGAAAATCTCTATAACTGAATGGATAACCTATGACTAAAAGTGGAAAACATTGTGGCAAAAGGAGAAAATGTCACTATGTTTTCAAAAAGCCGTCTGCTGCAGAGGCGTCAGAAAGCGTCTATATGAGGGAAAGGGTAAAAAAGCATACCATGGTATGTAAGTGGAGACGGGAACATAGATAAGAGAAATAAGCAACTCCACTTATTTAACTATTTTGTGTTGAAATATCATACAGCTGGGAAAGGAATTGTCTATAATTGTAAGCTTTGTAACAAATAAAACTTCAAGGTAATATATCTTAAATGGTATATCACTATGTACATAACAAATTAACATCCATATTATTTTGAAATTTAAACTTGCAATATCAGCTCTAGTTCTTCTTTACTGGACAGGCCTAATTAACCAGTCTTTCATGTTTCTGTATTTTAGTAGCTTTCGTTGTACCCATACCGGTACTTTTTCCCAAATAGATTACTAAAGAATACTCTAAAATCTAGATGGACTCTTTCCAAGGACTTGTAAAATATTTAATATTAGAAACATTTCAGAATCCATGTAAGTTTTTTGGCTATATTAGTCCCAAATTTCTGTTTTCTAGTGACATGATTTACTGATCTGTAAATCATGATATTAAAGGTAAAGCTTACAATACACCAAATAATTTCCTTCTTTGTTTCCATGTATATCGATTAGTTTCAGTCCTCAATTTCAATTGTCACACTTTCTAAGCGTTTCCAATGTAGAACACCATATATTATTGAAAAAAGCTTTGAAAAAATCCAAAGAAAATGGGAGGGGGGGTCATGCATTATGCAAGAAAGAACTCACCATGCGAAAATGGTTACCACCATTTTTTGGACCAAATCGGTATCCGACAAAACCGTGTTAGCATTCTATACTTTCACTTTCAAACAAGGTCAAAATACTACATGTATACACATTTACAATGAATTTAAACTCAATGTCATATATTCAATACATTTTGGTGATGGTATACACTCATTTCTACACAAACAAAGTTTTTTTAGTGACTATTTGGGTATTGTAGATCAGCATGATAGCGGATTTATTTGGCCTAATTTGCCCTATAAATCAAACATAACTTCCAAGATCATTTGCCATTTTGTGACCAAGTTACTAGACTTTACAAGAGTGTCGCGGAGTTAACGCTTGTCTGCTTTTTTCTAAGTCGAAAAAGGGCCAGTACTAAATAAGTATTTACTATTAAAGCCAGAGTTATGTGGCTTGGAATAGACATTTGTATTGTTCCTATGTGTAAATTTTAATAAGTTTCATCAGGAACGTAGATAATATCTTATCTACGTCCCTGGTTTCATTAAAAAATATTGAATATTTTTTTAATTTAATAAGGAGGTAAGGTTTAAGTTTTATGATGACACAGATGACGCCAAGGGTATCACAATAGCCTGCATTATTTTCTCTTACAAAAAACAGACAAGCTAAAAATGTTTTCTTGTAACAACACTGCGGCATGTTTGTTGCGAGTGTACAGTTTTGCATCGTCTGCAAACATTTTTCAAAGTACAGTTTAGTACATGTATAAGGCAAGTCATTTATATAAATTAAGAACATAATTGATGCAAGGACTACCCAAGGAGACTCCATTTTGTGACATTCCTCCAATATGTGTTGGTGCACAGAGCTCTAGATAAGGAGATTTGTATACGTTCTTAAAACCTTATTTTACCCTCTAACCCTATGAGTATGATGTTGGTTCTCAATGAGACGACTCTTTTGAGTACCCACATCATAGGTTTTTTTGGATGATAAGATATGTATACTCCTCCTTATCTGGGGTGTATTCATATTGCATACAAACAGTGAAACTATAAAATAGCTTTCCAATTTAGAAACAAACTTTTAAAGCCCAGCTTGGATCTTTGGCAGAGAAGCACAGGATGCTCGAGGGAACTAGATTACTAAGGAGGAGAGAGGGTGATGATTATGTGCAAAAGTGGAATAATGTGTTTATTACCCCTGATCAGACCAAAGAGGAACGTGAAAAGAGCATGAAGCTCAAACAGGAACTTGAAACACGTCGGAAAGGAGGTTACAAGAACTTAAGTCATTTTCAGAGGGGAGATAATTGAGAGGCAGACGAACACTGAAGCGGGTAGGTCCTTGACCAACATGGCTTCGGAGCCTCAGTTTCAGTATTAAACCTGCAATAGAATGTTCTTTAATGTTAAGTGTTAATGTTCAATCAGTTGACAGTTTTGAAGTTGATAACGTTGATGACGGCCAGGTGGCCTGTGAATTTGATGATCTCAAATCAGTGGCAAATCAGTTGACCATTGATATTTTAGACAACAATATTTATGATCTCAATAGTGACCATATAGTCAGTGACATTGTTGTAAATGAAATTGAGTTTGATAATCTCGGTAGTTCTCCTGTTGAGTCTTTAGGCCAGTTGGCCAGTGATATTTTAGGTAATGAATTTTATAATCTAACTAATGAATATATAGCCAGTGACGTTGTTGTAAATAAATTGGATGAATTATGCAGCTCTCTAGCTGAAGAAAAGGATAATTCTAGTCAGGAATCATTTATCTCTAGTCAGGAAACACTAATATCTAATCAAGAAACATTAAATGAAGAAAAGGATTATTCTAGTCAGGAATCATTTATCTTTAGTCAGGAAACACTAATTTCTAATCAAGAAACATTAAATGAAGAAATGGATAATTCTATTCAGGAAACACTAAACTCTAGTCAAGAAACATTAAATATTGGATCGCGTTTGACTGATTATTGTTAATAACTGTAAATGTATGTACACAAATGCTGATCAGTTGCAAAATAAGATGAGTGAATTGAAGATATGTGTGTCACAAATTAATCCGGACTTTATTTTCGTAACAGAAGTTTTACCAAAGTTAAATTATAACAATATATCTTGTACATCAATGATTCATCATATTGATGGATAATATATATCATTTCCCAGTAAAGATAATGATAGAGGGGTAGTAATATATGCAAAGTCAGAGCTGAGTACTTCACCAAAAGTTGATCTGAATTGGTTATATCATGATGCTTCATGGGTAGACTGGATTATCAAGGATATTAGTGTTAATTGGATGCATTTATAGGAGTCCTTCTAATAATGAAAATTGTGATTATATAATTATTTGCTTTACTAAATGCAGCAGCAAGAACTTCCGAAAAATTGCTTATTACAGGAGACTTTAATATGAGGAGTATTGATTGGGAAACTTATTCAACCATACGTAGTGAACCTCATCATGAATATGCCTTTATTGAATGTTTAAGGGAGAACTATATATTTCAACATGTACATCATGCAGTTTACAAGATGTAGAAACGATCAGACTTTGAGCCTACTTGATCTTGTGTTATCTAGTAAGGATGAAAATAATGTAATTAATATGGAATAGTTATCACCCATTGGCTGCAGTGATCATGTGACCTTAGTTTTTGACTTTTGCTGCAATTATGGAAGTTTACACTGGGAATGGGTTTTATTGTTACAGAAAGTGTAATGTGCTAGACTTCACTGAACAGTGGCAGTCTATTAATTGGCAGAAAGTTTTTGGAGAACTTTAGTGATGTTGAAGGGATGTGGGACTCTTTCTCTGACAAGTTTAACCCTTTCCCTTATATAGACCATTTCTGAAGCCCCTGCAGCAAATGGCTTTTTGAACGTGCAATATCTCCTTTTGCCACAATGTTTTACACTTTTAGTCATAGGTTATCCTTTCAATTAAAGAGATTTTCTATTTTTTGACCAAAATATTTTCTAAGTCGTCTGCTGCAGAATTGTCGTATGAGGGTTAAGAAAAGTGTTGATGAAATGGTACCAAAGTCGAGATCTAAGAAGGGATGTAAGTCAAAACCACCATGGATGTCAAGGGAAGTATTGTCACATATCAAACATGAAAGGCATACTAGGAATAAGTATTTAGCAACCAGAAGATCAGTGGACTATGAAACATATAAACGTGTGAGAAACATTACAAATGAATCTGTGAAAAAGGGTAAAGACAGTATGAAAAACTTCTATCACAAAAAGCTAAGAATGAACCTAGACAATTCTGGCGTTATGTCAAAGCCAAAACAAAATCTAAAACTGGTATTTTCAATTTGAAGGGAGAAAATGGGGAATTTGTTAGAAACAACAAGGGAAAAGTAGATGTATTAAATGAATTTTTCGCAAGATAATTTAAATAACATACCAGACATTGATGATAAACATGTAAAAATTTTACTTGAGGATTTTGTCATTTCGCATGAAGAGGTTTTGAAACTACTAAAGGAAATTGATGCTAGCTGCAAGTCCATGGGGCCTGATGGTATTCACCCATTTTTACTTGATAAACATGTAATTTTTTTACTTGAGGATTTTGCCATTTCGCATGAAGAGGTTTTGAAACTACTAAAGGAAATCGATGCTAGAAAGTCCATGGGGCCTGATGGTTTTCACCCATTTTTATTGAAAAGAATACCAGATATTTTTGTTGAACCTCTAACATTAATTATTAATATATCAGTATCTACAGGGAAAGTTCCTATCGCTTCGAAGGATGCTCACATTTCATCAAAATTTAAAAAAGGTTATAAAACTGACCCAAGTAATTACCAGCTGGTTAGTTTGACATCTGTTATTTGTAAACTGCTTGAGAAAATAGTACAGAAGCATATTATGATTCTTCTGAACGAGAACCAGTTACTGTCAAAAGAACAATATGCGATATGGCTTTAGATTTCAAACGTTCCTGTGCTCTTTAGCTTCTATACGTAATGCAAGACTGGACAGAGTTTATTGAAAATCAACAGAGCTGGAATAGTATATATTTGGACTTGGCTAAGGCATTTGATAAAGTTCCACATAGGAGACTGTCAAAGAAAGCATCTTCATTTGGGATTAAAGGAAATGTTTTTATCATGGGATGATGATTTTTTAGCAAACCAACGACAATATGCATCAGTCAAGGGTTGTAAATCGGAATGGAGAAGCGTTGACAGCGGTGTGCCACTGGGAACTGTGCTGTTCATATATACGTTAACGACATCACTGAAGTTGTTCATTCCAATGTCAAGGTCTTTACGGATGATACCAAAATTTATGCTAAAACAAGTGACTGTGACAGCCTTCAGGATGATCTAATTTCTATAAGTGATTGGGCAATTAAGTGGGATTTAACTTTTAATGTTGAAAAATGCAGAGTTATGCACTACGGTTATAATAACCCGGAAAAGACATATTCCTTGAATAACAACTATTTGAAATCTGCTATAGAGGAAACCGACCTGGCGTATTATTTGAAAGAGATTTGAAATTTAGTAAACATATATCTACGAAGATAAATAAGGCAAATAGTATTTTGTCTCTCATAAAAAGGACTTTTGATTTCATTGACAAGTATGTATTTGTGAAATTATACACAGCTTTGGTGCACCCCCACCTAGAGTTTGCTAATGTTGTTTGGCATCCATATCTAAGAAAAGATATTGAGAGCTTAGAAAGACTTCAGAGAAGAGCAACAAAGTTGGTTCCAACACTTAAAGATCTCGCATATCAAGAGCGCCTTCAGGAGCTTAAGTTACCTACCCTTGCGCATAGAAGAATACGTGGAGATGCTATTCAGACATTTAAAATTGTAAAGGGTATAGATGATTGTGATTTTGATAACTTTTTTTGCTACTCTTCATCGACAAGAGGACATAATTTAAAACTTCAAAAGGCTAGATCTAGGACTACTTTCTGCCAACACCAATTTTCACGTTGAGTGATTGATTTATGGAATAATTTACCACAACATGTTGTTGACGCCAAGGACGTAGAAAATTTTAAGATAAGGATCGATCGTATATTATTATTGAGTCCTGAAACAAGGGCTGTCTAAGGACACCACTAAATTCCACACTAGTCTCAATATATCGCCGTTACATATTTTGGATGCGAACAGTCAAAATATAACATCGCATTTAGAGTACAGAAACCTGGACTAAATTCCACACACAACCTACCTATAATAAGGCTATATATATCATTAACTTTAAAATAATCATTCTCGACCACCTAAAGAAAGATAGTGCCAGATTTATTCAAAATCAGGAGGGGTTTAAAAAGGACAGACGTTCTTACCAATACCATAGAACCCAAAACCATCCTACAGGTATCCTACAGGTAGTCTTCAGTGTACCTTTGCCAAAATGTTTACAACTCTTTTCAGAATCATTCTTTCATTTTAAGAGAAGTTTTTGCCTAGATGCTTTCAATGTCGTCAGCTGCAGATTTGTTGTAAGGAAATGCGGGCAAAACGTGGTTTGGTAATGAACAGGCCTACTTATTGAACTCGCGAAAATACATGACAAATTAAACAAAATTAAGGTTAGTCAGTATAAAGTTGTTTTTAGAAGTTATAAATGATACAAAAATATAATACCATCCAATAAATCATTCAACTCCTCATCAATTTGTCCATCAGAAGCTTTGTAAATTGTAGTTTCACTTTTGTCACTTGATGCAGCCATTGTTGTTTACTTATAATTCGCCCAATGAGTTTACGAGACAAACAATTCAATATTATCAAAGCAGGATTTCATAGTAGGGTCATCTATTTAAAAGCTGTCTGAAAAATATTGATTTAAACAAAAATATTTTTATGAAATATTGTTGTTGTTTTTAAAGAAATATAAAAAGATGAAAACCTTGTAAATTTCAAATTTTCTTCCATTTGAAGGTGACGTATCGAACCTGGTGCGCTTTTATTTCGAATCTAATGACCCGGAAGCACTTCTATACCGACTTGACACCATAAGAAATTTAAAAGTGAAGTTCAGAAAATATTCAATGGCAACTAATAGAAGATAAGTTGTCAGTAAATTGTAGAAAATGCCGAAAAGTCGAGATGAAAGTGCCATTTCTGTTGGATTCCTATTCAATGCTATGAGTAAGTACAACGGCAACACTTGACCACTCCGATACAGTACCCCTATTGCGGCTAAATACCTTTATTTCGGATAACAATGCACAACACCGTGTATGGGTTTTGGGCAGCCCCTCTCTCTCTCTTTTTTTCCTTCTTTTCTTCTTCTCTCTCTTCTCTTTCTTCTCTCTCTTCTCTTTCGTCTCTCTCTTCTCTTTCGTCTCTCTATCTCTCTCTCTCTTTCTCTCTCTCTCTCTCTCTCTCTCTCTCTCTCTCTCTCTCTCTCTCACTCTCTCTCTCTCCCTGTCTCTCTCCTCCTTCCCTCTCACCCTTCCTCCCTACCCTTGACTAAAAGTTTCTCCCCCATCTCTCTCTCTCTCTATGTCTCTTTCTGTCTTTCTCGCTCTCCTCTCCCTCTTTCTCTCTCGCCACACTTGACTGCCACAATTCTTATTATTATTTTTTTTTAATAAATGTAGGAAACAGGGACCCTAAGAAGCGTCAAGTTAAACCAGTAGCGAATCACCTGCTTCAAACTCATTTTGCTGACGATGACAGCGAAGATGATAGTGACTTTGAAGTCAATATTTCTGGTATGTGTTCAATTCTTCAACTGATTTAATCCTCTCCAACAACAAAGTCTCATTTCTTGCATCTGCAACAGATAACTACTAAAAACATTAAAATTGAAAGAGAATTTTTTCCGTTTACCGCCATGTTGTGAACTGTTTTACAGTTTAAAATAAAGGAAACTTGCATCAATGAAGATATTTTTGTTTAAATTTGCCTTGATGTTTTCAGAATCATTATTACATAGGTTAAATATTTGCAGTATTAGGGCAAAGGTTAACAATCAACACCTTCCCTAACACGAACAAAGGTGCTATGATATGAAGTATTTATTTTATTGGGAATTTACACCATTTTCAACAATTTTTAATCATATCATGTCAGCGTTTTAACTAACCCATGTGTTTACAAACTGGCTGTTTTTCCACATAGACTGATAGAGCATTGGTGGAAGAGGAATGATGCATGACACATTGACTTTTGTAAACGCTTGGGTTTGAACTCGCAATTCCTGGATTGACAGTCTGTGCTGCTGCCATCAGTTGTGGGGGCTTGAAGAGAACTTGGATACATACATTGATCAGATGAAATTTAGTTGAGACATGTTATATAGTAAAAAAAGTTCTAGTGTTTCTTTGAACAATTGTCCACCAGTGATGCCTCTGCGGGTGCCTAGTTGCTCTCTTGTTTCAAATGCTGAGTTGCTTCATTATTTCTGCTGAAGGACTTTGGGAAGGGTATTTTGACATTGATGACAAAGCAACATGTCTTGAACATTGAAACACTACATCTATTCTTTTCATGACTCTTTTGTGTAGCCTGCCTTAGCAGGTAGACACATCATTTTTATCATCATCATCTGTTGTCTATCTGTCTGTCTTTTGTGCTTTCATTTACTGGCATATGGACAGGTGATGCATGCTTTATTTTGAACAGTCTTGTAAAGTCTATTATGTTGAAAGATTGCAGCGAAGGTGAAAAGGAGCTTCTAGAAGTAACATCAAACAAGGAGAAAGATACTGGTCGTGCAGATTCTGATGATAACAGTGCTGGAAAAGGTGATGCCAGTATAAAGGACAATGTCTCTGTAGAAGATGATAGTTTTGAGGTAGAAGATGACTCGGATGAATCTGACCAAGGTAACATTATCTCATTCCTTATATTTTTATGTCAACAGCTACTATTCATAGCATGGGGATTTGGAACTTGGCATCCTGGGTTCGATCCCCAGTCAGTCATAGTTGAATTCTATGGGAAAGGCACATTTCTTGGCCTTGTACTGGTTTATTTACCCAGGGATCATGAATAAGTGAACTGTTTTTGCGCTGATATAACTGAAATAATTGTGAAAATGGTGTTAACGCCAATAAAACAATCAATGATATACATATACATGTACTTTCATTTTTCATTGAACTGCTTTAATAGATGACTTTGCAGAACTTTGTCTTCTGTGGTGTTTTTGTGATGCCTATAGATCTGTAAAACACTTAGGGATCAATTTGCTGTTGTCTGTTTGTCATGCTTTGCATTAATTGGTAATTTCTTTGTTCTGTTTGGCAGATTCAAATATACATGTACATGTTTGTTGTAAACAGGAGAATAGAACAGCATTTCTCATTTTTTATCCATTTTTCGCAGCTGCACATGTGTTCTGTTTAACATGTTTGTTGTATGGGGAGAGAAGATTTTGGTGCAAGTTTATTAACTTGTGAATTGAAAGTATTTGATGAACAATTTGAGTATAATATTTAAGTATAATTTTAAAGCATAGGTGGACGCAGGAAAAATTGCTTTTATTTGGTCTGTTTTAGAGAAGCATAAAAAATAAAATTAACTTAACGTCATATGACATAATGTTTTAAAAAAAATTAAACCTGCTGCAATAGCATCAAACCTTCTGTATCAGAAATAGGGTTTCATTTAAAGTCAACTTTCCTCCATGTCACTGTTTTTTCCTGAGAGAATTGTAAATTGTGGGCTTCAGACAAAATCATGGCAACCACATCTTACAACCTTTTTTGCATTTTAAAAGCAATCGGAGTGTAAAAATACTTTAAATTTGAAACAAGGATCAGAGTCAGAAAGCGATTCAGATGAATCTACAGGCAACTTTAAGGCAAATGGGAAGGCCAGCTTTTTTGATGCCATAGACAGCGATGATGATGATGATGAAGATTATGTGCCAAAGAAAAAACAGAAAGTGGACAAACAGCATGTGGAGAAACAGAGAATAAAATCACCAGAAGTGAATAAGGTAGTAATAAGCGGCATTTCACGAAAACAAACTGTAGGGATAATTGTGACCAGTGTAGACCCAGATCAGCCATGGCATCCATACAGTCTAATCTGGCTCTGCAGAACTTGCTTATTAGTCATAGAAGGGTTCATGAACTTTTTGTAAATCACTTTCCGTTTGGATCCTTATTATGAATGCACTTGCAGGTCTGTTACCACACATGTAATGATTACGTTAAGGTTGGTTTTTGCAGAGCACAGCTTAAATGATCATTCTAGCTTCTGTAGTTTTTAGTAGTTTCTATTGTTGTCAGTTTTGTTATCCCCTGCCAGAGGCATGTTGGATATTGGTTTGAAGTTGTCCATTTTTACCGCCTTCAGGAACCATATCTATGGTACGTTGGATGGACTTGATTAACCCTTTCCCTTATATAGACGCTTTCTGACGCCTCTGCAGCAGACACCTTTTTGAAAACATAGCGACAAAATAAGAAATTGCACAAAACATGCAATTTCTCCTTTTGCCACAATGTTTTCCACTTTTTGTCATAGGTTATCCATTCAAT
>JAUELF010244918.1:0-12286 GCA_031471495.1 Clinocardium nuttallii | reverse complement strand
TTGTTCACCATACAAGATGATACATAATTATGTATACAATATACCATTGTTCACCATACAAGCTGATACATAATTATATATACAATATATCATCATTGTTCACCATACAAGATGATACATAATTATGTATACAATATACCATTGTTCACCATACAAGATGATACATAATTATATATACAATATATCATTGTTCACCATACAATACAATACATAATTATGTATACAATATACCATTGTACAACATACAAGATGATACATAATTATGTATACAGTATACCATTGTTCACCATACAAGATGATACATAATTATGTATACAATATACCATTGTTCACCATACAAGCTGATACATAATTATGTATACAATATACCATTCTTCACCATACAAGGGCATTTTGACATCACTGTAAAATACCTTTTTTTGAAAACATTTTTGTGAAAGAAGAAATTGTTCATGTCTATATTGTGCCATATCTCCTTTTACCTAAAATGTTTTAAACACTTCTACTAAATAGTTAAATAAACTATCTTATATAATTTGTTTTATATTTTATCCTAGAAGTTTTCAAAGTGGCCTGCTGTAGAATTGTTGTATGTGGGAAGGGGTAAAAAATGTAGTTAGAGTCTTTTTTAGCTAGTCTGGTTTTTGAAGAGTAAAGTTCTGGGTATTAATTGTGATACCCTTGGCATCGTTGTAATATTTATTTCATTTTAGTTGTGCCATAACTTAGTGTTTTTAAACAAACGCAATTGTAATATGTTCAATATATTTAAAAAAAGAAATTTCTTATAATAACTCGTCCTCCCACGTCATTTCCGAAAAGCTGTTAAAAATATAAGGCTACTGCCCAGCCACTAAAAAGTCATAAATCTATAACTGTTAGATACAAACCATATCAGATAGGGTATTTATTATAGGCTCCTTATCTTGAATCTTTAACCCTTTCCCTCATATGACAATTCTGCAGCAAACGACTTGAGACATATTTTGTCATAAAATAGAAAATCTCTATAATTGAATGGATAACGTTACTATGACTAAAAGTGGAAAACATTGTGGCATGGCTTCTTTTGTCACTATGTTTTCAAAAAGCTGTCTGCTGCAGAGGCAACAAAAAGCTTCTATATGAGGGAAAGGGTTAACTTGTAAATGTAAACACCTGTTTGTTGGGACCCTTTTATTGTTTTCTCTTTACCTTCTATAATATACATGTTTTTTCACAAAGGCAGAAGCAACTTTTGATAATGGTAAAGGAAGAGAAATGGCTCAACTTTTCAATGCAGACGTTTCATGGGAAATTGCAACAGGTTAAATTTAAGTAATGTCTATGGAAAAAGAAGTGATTGATTATTCTGAGCGATTTCTTCTTTTGCCAAAATGTTTTCAACTCTGTTCAATAATAAGACTTTTATTATGTCTCCCCCACCATACAGGGGAGATATATTATTTTTGTCCTTGGGGTCTGTCTGTCTGTCTGTCCAAAATCATGTCTGCTCCATATCTCCAAGACAGCTTGACGGATTTTCATGAAACTTGGGTCAGATGTTCACCTCATCAAGGCGATGTGCAGAACCCATGTCTCGGCCATACCGGTTCAAGGTCAAGGTCATGCTTGAAGGTCAAAGGTTTGGGGCTTTATTTCGTGACCACTCCATATCTCCAAGACGGCTTGAAGGATTTTCATGAAACTTGGGTAACATGTTCACCTCATCAACCCATGTCTCGACCATCCCGGGTCAAGGTCACGCTTGAAAGTCTTGAAAGGTTTGAGGCTTTATTTTGTGTCCAAGATGCCGCGAAGGATTTCACCTAAGTTCAGTCACATGTTCAGCTCATCATGGTGTGCAGAACTCGTGTCCCGGCCCTTCAGGTTCAAGGTCAGTGTCACCTCTTAAGGTCAAATGTTTGAGCTCTGATTTCGAAGCTGCTTCCCCTCGACAACTCGAAGTGTTTTCAGAATAATTTAGTCAATTTTTTCTACCCATCAACTGTTAACTGTTTTGAAGAATACTTCAGTCTTGAATGTTACAGCTGCAGTAAAAAGATGTGTTATTGTAAACCATTTGCTATCATGTCCACTTTGTTCAAGGTCAAGATAAAATTAGTAATTAAAAGAATACTGTCCGACTTGGCCAAATTTGTTTGTCTGCTTTATAGGTTGGAATGTTTTGATAGATTTTGACAGATATTTGAGGGGGAGACATCTGTTTTTGCGTCAAAAACAATTCTAGTTAAATATTGATGACAGCTTGGTCCCTTTCGAATACAAGCCAGATCCATGCCAGTAGAGCATAGGCCCTCATGGGCTTCTTGTTTTTAAGAAAGGGTCACGATGATAGGCAAAAGTTAAACTTTGTTGAGCATTATACTTTTGTTGCCAGTTATATGGCATGGGCTGTTGTGTGCTCCACAGATACAACTGAACTGAGAATCATTGACAAAGGCACAAAAGTCAACTTAAGTACTATGTTTAAAAGGTTTGTAAACCTTTATGGTGAAAGATGTGCCCCGCCCTTGCCTGGACATAGTTCCAAGGACATGGCATTTCACCAAAATTCTGTGTCAGGCTACACAGCTTAAAATACCTTTCAGTACATAAATGCCAAAAATGTGAAGTTATTTCAACTAGAGAGTGGATGCTGAAATCCCCTGATACAGCAACAATTGACTTTTGAATCTGAGGGATATTTTATAAAAAAAGAAAGTTGACACCTTAAAAGATCTCAAACGTGCACTGAAAGATGAGTTGAGAAAACTTGAACAAGAAGCTATAAATAAGAAATTGGCATCTTGGCTGAAATGTTGTGGAAGATATACCTTTGTTTTGAGACTCAAATTAAACATTTGTTGCAATAAAATTTAAATACAATACATTGTGTGGTATTTTCAATTTGTTCAAATATAAGTTGAACACCTCATAGATCCAATTAAGTATTAGCTTGGGACTTATTTTAGGCTCTATCATGTCAAAATCACTGTTCCTTAAAATAGAAAATTAAAATTTCCACCAAATAACAAATGGACATTCTGTTGCTTCACGGATAGTTTGTTTTGCGTTGTATTAAGGGTAACTTGATAACTTATTGTGTTATACAAACTTGCTTCATAATCAATGAAGAAGAAAAAGATTAAATTATAATATTTATCTACTCTTATATTGTATTTCAACAGAAACGTAAGTACAGTGAAGAAATCAGTGAGTTAGAACAGAAGATAAAAATCAGAGACAGTAAACTTAGAAAAGTGGTTTTGAGAAATCAAGAGGTGGAGAGTGAAGTTCAGGATTACAAGGATAAAATACACAAATGGTAAAGTTTATTTTATTTAGCAAGTGAAATCAATTGTCATTTTAACACTTTCCCACATGTATAGAACCAATTTGCAGTAGACAACTTCAAAAACATATATACTAAAATATATAAATTTCCTTTAAATGAAGGTATTATAAATGGAAAGAAGTTGAACATATTGTGGCAAAAAGCCAATATTGCTTATGATGAGCAGTTTCTCATTTTGCCACTGTGTTTTCTAATTTCGCCTGCTGCAGACTCAGTGCAGAGGCTTCAGAAAGTGTCTATATGTGGAAAAGGGTTAAAATTACCTTCTTCGAAAACATCTCAAGATAAAATTTGAAATAAAAAAAAAATTGATATAGTGAAGGAAAAATTGTGATTAAATGAGAAATCAACCATTTTTGAATATCTTTAATCTGACTTTTGGGGGGGAAAAGACAAGCTATTGTTGCACTTGATCGTCATCGGTGTCTTCGGCTGAAAGGTCACAAGTTTTACATAGAAACTATCAAACCTAATACTTAGAAACTTGTAAACATTGTATGCTAAAGAGGCTGAATGCAGCCTATTTTGGGGGGTAAAGAACATCAATTTTTATGTATTTTGGTTGATTTTGAGAATTAGCAGTTTTTGTTAAGTTTTGCGGTTAGGTCACTTACATGGAAACTATCAAACCTTTTACTTTTAAACTTGGAAAACTTGTTCATCGCAGAGGCGTCCAAAAGCGTCTATATGAGGGAAAGGGTTAACTAAATATAAAGAGCTTAGTGTTTTAAACACAAGGTAAATCACTGTTTATTATTGAGAATTATCAGTCTTTATGTCTTTTAGTTGTATGTAAAAATCAAAGAATTAAGTGTTCTTACTTGTGTTCTATTACCTGATAATTATACTATAAATTTATAAACCCATTCAAAAAGTGTTTGCTGCAAAGTTAATTACTTTCTTTTTCAGCCAAAGACAAAAAGACAGTGACGAGAAAAATATAGCTAGAATAGACAAAGAGACCCAGAAGATTCAACAACAGATGGCTGTCACAACGGAGGAATTCAACCGTGTGGCAGGAATCAACGCTGGTATCAGGGATCAACTGTTAACAGAACAGGAGAAAACGTTGAGAATGGAAGAGAGTTTGAAGGTCAGTCATAATACTTGTATCAAGGATTAACCCTTTCCCTCATACGACAATTCTGCAGCAGACGACTTTGAACATATTTTGTCAAAAAAGTGAAAATTTCTTCTCTTGTCATTATGTTTTCAAAAAGCTATCTGCTGCAGAGGCGTCAGAAAGCCTCTATATGCAGGAAACGATTTATCCTGGGAATGGCTTGTTTTCCTTATGTGTATAGAGTAAAAACTTTGAAAACTATTAAAGATCTATTTAATCAGGTGAGAGATATAGGGCCATCATGGCCCTCTTGTAATTAATTGTATGCTGTAATTTCTGACTTTTGTGTGTGAAAACACAAGTGTGAATTTTGTTAGATAAACTTCAATGTCAAGCTCACAGGGTCTTAAAGATCAAATTTGTTTAAGCTCAATACCTCAAGAACTGTCATACTTTACAGGATAATTTCGCTCCTTCAGTAGATGACCCTAAATGTTTCTCGGTGCTACTGAGTCAAAGGTCAAGATCAAAGGGACTTGTAAATGTCAAATAGGTTTCCACTCAATACTTTAAGAACCTTTTTACTCAGTCTTCAAACTTCATAGGATGATTGAACCCATTGAGTAGATGACCACTACTGTTATTTGGGTCATGGGGTTAAATATCAAGGTAATAGGGGTTATATACATATCACATAGGTTTCTGCTCAATATCTTAAGAACCCTTTGACTCTGGCCAGAGTATTTAAACTTCACAAGATGATCAGGTTCTGTGAGATTCAGGTAGATTTGAGTCACCTTGTCAAAGGTCAAAGTCATTGGCTGTCAAATTAAAATTTGTTACCAATGAATATCTCAAAAACCCATTGCCCAAAATTCACCAAACTTCACAGGATGATAGGCCTATATTAGCAGATGATCTTATGATTGTACAATGGGGAGACATATGCTTTTTCGAAAAAAGCATTTTCTAGTTATTATTATTTTACTTATTATTATTAAAACTCTTTGTTTTCTATACATACTAGTTTTACCTACACAATCTATTATTTAGGATGATTTATTTTTAGTCCATTTACCTTGATAATTGCTGATAAATGCATTGTTGGACATACTCAGTGTAGTTAAACACGTTAAACACTTGGTTTAATCAGTGGAAAAAAGCAAACCAAATATGTTATGTGATGAAAACTGAACTGGATTTATTATACATGTATACTTACCTGCTTTTTCAATTGTATAATTTGTCATATTGTGTCTGAACCCTTTCCCACAAACAGCAAATCCGCAACAGACCACTTTGAAAAATGTCTACTCAAACATATGGAAAATCTCCATAATTATAGGTATAATTACTGAAAAAAGTTGAAAATATTGTGGAAAAAGGAGAAATTGCTCATTTTGTCATGATGTTTTCAAAAGTCGTCTGCTGCAGATGCGTGAAAATGTGTCTATAGGTGGGAAAGGGTTAAACACTTTTCAGGTTACATAATGAAAGGAAAATTATGTAGCTGTAGCAATAAGTGACTCATTGTAAATAGGAACTAACAAATTTTTATTGCAACATAATATTCTCTATATATTACTTGATAGAGTATATCATAAATAGTTAAGAGGTTGTTTTTACTTGTTTTAGATCACTGCTGATACATTAAGAAAGCAGGTAAAGGATGAAGTTCACACGAAAACTGTAATGGCGTCCAGAATAAACTCAGATACCACTGATCTCAAAAGATCACGAGTAGACATTAGAGAGAAGAAAAACAAGGTGAGTATATTTGTGGAAATTGACATGCTATTTTTTTACTTTTTTTTTAAGCAAATTTTTATTTTCCATTTTAACAAAAAATACATTTTAGATCAACTGGATAGGACCAAAATGTTCAACTTTTATTCATTTGTTGAAGAGAAAATTAAAATAAGGCAAAACATGTTATGTTTATAACAGTGTTTTGACAAGATCTTCTTGTATTTGGGCACAGATGGTTTTTGAAGTATTATCAAAAAAGGAAAATAGAGGATCTTTCATGAGTGCTTATTTGTTATTGTTTTTATGAAACAAGTCGAATGAAATAATATGACGCGAGGATTTGCCGAGCGTCATATTAATTTCAGTCGATGAGTTTCAAAAAAATAATAACAAATAAACACGAATGTAAGATTATATTTATCACATAACACCATAAATAGATTGTTTTCAATCTTTAGATAGACAGGTCTTTCCACATTGACCGAAGTTCACCCCGAAATTCTAATGTATAGTTTCACTTTAAAAAGTAGTCCTTATTAATAACCTTATGATTTTGTACAAAATTAGCAACAAGGCACTTATAACATTTCATTTATCGAGATTTATTCTCTTTCGACAATATTTTTAATAAATGCCGAAATTCAAAACATTTGTATACACTATGCTGTCATTTAAATGTATGTCACACTACGTCACATATGAATACAAAAACAGCACATGTGCTGTGATTCTGCTTTTTATGTTACTAGTTACATATGATATTTATGTCACTGCTTCATGCCACTCCTGGAGTGCAAGTTATGTGATAAATCAAGTTATCACTTTATTGAAATACTGTGTAAAAGATCATTTAAACAAATTCCTGAAGTTACCTATACAGATTTTGTTTTATAACCCCTATCCAACAAGTAGGCGCTTCCTGACATATCTTCAGCAGATGACTTTTGAAAATAATGTGGCAAAAAAAGAAATTGCTCTTTTCAGTAATCACACTTTCACTTTAAGATTTTGCAGTCATCTGTTGAAGATTTGCTGTTTGTGGGACTAGGGTTAATCTAGCTTATTAGTTTTACATGGATTATTTGTTATTTTTAGTACAATTTTGACTACGATAGTGATGATCCAGAAGGTAGTTTAGCAAGAAGAAAGATGGTATAATTATATGTGATGTTATAATCTCTTATCAATTCACACAAACTGTTGTATTCTACAATGTATTAACTTGTTTTCTTGTTCTTATACATTTATCAATATCAAAGTCAATAACCTGTTGTGTATGAGCATGAACTGCTTATCCTGCAATGTAAGTTAAAATTTCAGTGTCAGTCAATTTTTATAGCTCACTTTGTGAGTGATTGTGATCGTCTTTTGTCCAGCGTCCGTCGTGTGTCATGCGGCGTTCGTCGTGCGTTGTGCGTCAACTTTTTCTCCTCAGTAACCAATGGGTCAATTGAGATGAAACTTCACAGAAAGCATCCTCTCAAGACCTCACCAGAATTCCTTCAAATATTTTGGATCCAGGCAGAATTCTGGTTTCCATGGCAACAAAATGAAAAAAGACTACAAAATTATTATTCTCCCAAACTGGTTGGCAGATTTTCAAATAATTTTCTAGAAATGTTCCTTAGATGACCCTCTCAGATTTAGGGGCGGGGATATTTTGCCTTATATGGCTATAGGGAAAACTTAAAAACTCTTCTTCTCCAAAAATGTCAGGCCAAATTTCAAATAATGTACTAGAAATGTTCCTATGGCTACCCTCTATCAGATTCCTTCAAGCCATATTGATTGGTTAAAAAACATGGCCGCCAGAGGGCGGGGCTATTTTGCCTTATATGGCTTCAGTGAAAACTTCGCCTCCAAAAGTGTGGGGCCGATTTTCAAATAATTCACTAGAAATGTTCCTTGGGTGACCCTCTATCAGATTCCTTCAAGCCAAGTTGATTGGTCAGAAACTGCGGCTGCTAGGGGGCAGGCTTATATGGCTAAAGTGGAAAAAAATAAAAATCAGGTGAGCGATCCAGGGCTATCATGGCCTTCTTGTTTATAGTATACTTCACACTTATTTGTTTGTCACTTTATAGGCTAATTGTAATGGGGGTTCTCACCGCTGATCTAAGTACCTCAATCTCCCTGACTGGCCAAATTCTGTGACCAAGCTCGACCAGGTGTTTGGACACCCCCAGCAGACCAAGGGAGATCATTTCATGACCCATGGTCGAGTTTGATTAAGTACTCAGATCGGCGGTGAGAACACCCCATTATGCAAGTTAAGAATCAAATATTTGTCTCACACTGGCAAATGGTTATGCCACTTAAGAGACAAAGGGTTATGACACTTTATAGGCAAATGGTTATGCAAATAAGAGGCAAACAGTTATGCCACTTAGAGACATTGGTTCAGCCACTTTAGAGACAAACTGTTATTCAGCTTTAAAGGCAAATGTTTCAGTTGTTTAATAGACAAATGGTTATGACACTTTAGAGGCAAATGGTTACGACACTTTAGAGGCAAATGGTTACGACACTTTAGAGGCAAATGGTTATGCCACTTTATAGGCAAATGGTTGCGACACTTTAGGCAAATAAATACTATAGGATTTTAAGAGAATGAGAAATAACTGAATGCAGCTACAAGGAGCTTAATTGTAAAGACTTGTGTGATTAATATTTAGATTTATAAGTAACATATAAATGCCATGATTTACAAATAGAAGATATATCAAAACAGTATTAACATATTTCTTATTTGGCCATCAATGTAGAGCTTTTATTCTACATAAAAAATTGATGATTTTCTTCTTTCTGATTCCGAGATGATCTGCTGATATTTATGACCTTAATACCTTGATATTCATCCTTAATGCCTAGATACTTACTGAAGAAAGGTCATCCAGTTACAGGAAAACTTTTTGACAAAGTTTTTATTTTTTGACCAAACATAGACATTCTTTTCAATAAGTGTACTGACACTATTGTGAGGATATCATATTTTTGTTGGTACGTTTCATTCACTTTAATATGGAATTGCTTCTTTTGTAAAACATGGCTTTTATGGTAAAAAAAAAGGATGAACTTGATGTACTTTTTGTCTTATAACACAGGTAGTGGATTATCAACAGTTACAAAATTCTTTTATATGTATATTTAACCCTTGCCCTCATGCAAAAAATCTGCAGCAGACGACTTTGAAATTTTCAAGTCCAAAATATAGAAAATATCCATAAAATTTTATGAAAGAAAATAAAGTTTAACTCTTTTTGGCAAATGGAGAAATTGCTCATTATGAGCAATATCTCCTTTTGCTAGAATGATTTCAAAAACTGTCTACTCGAGAGGCTCCAGAAAGCTTCTGTATGAGGGTAAGGGTTAACAGTGTTTAAAAAAATGAGATTTGTGTAGACTAGAATTTTTTTCTGAGTAGAATCTTGTCATTTAACATATTTAAAATAGGTAGACTGTGTTTGTATTAAAACATTTTCCCATGGATAAAAATTTATTGTGAGTGCAAAGTTTTAAATATTCTTGGAAATGGAAAATGAGATAATAACCATGTGTATTTGATAAACATGCATTCAATATTTTACCTAGATATTTTCTATGTCATCTGCTGCAGATTTGTTGCACATGGGAAAGGGTTAACCCTTTCCTTAACCCTTTCCCTCATATAGAAGCTTTCTGACAGCTTTTGAATACATAGTGACAAAAGAATAAATTGCTCAAAACAAGCAATTTCTCCTTTTGCCACAATGTTTTTAACTTTTAGACATAGGTTATCCATTCAATTATAGAGATTTTCTATTTTTAGCTCAAGGTGAGTTATTGTGATTGCCTTTTGTTCATTGTCCGTCGTCAGGAATCCGCTGTGGTCGAGTGGTTAGCGTCGGGGATTTCGAGGGGCAGGGCTATTTTTCCCTATATGGCTATAGTGAAAAGTTAAAAAATCTGCTCCTGAAAGTGTCAGGTCGATTATCAAATCATTTTGTAGAAATATTCCTTAGGTGACCCACTATCAGATTACTTGTTGATTGGTCAAAAAACATGGCCACCACAGGGCGGGGCTATTTAGCCTCATATCGCTTTAGTGAAAACTTAAAAAATCTTCCCCCCTAAAAGTGTTTGGTCGATTTAAAAAAAAATTATAGAAAGATTCCTAGGTTGACCCTCTATCAGATTCCTTCAAACTATGTTGAGTTATTGAAAACCATGGGTGCAGGGGGTGGGGCTAATATGGCTAAAGTGATAAAAAAATAAAATCAGGTGAGCGATCCAGGGCCATCATGGCCCTCTTGTTTAATATAATATGTTCAAAGTTGTCTGCTGCAGAACTGTCATATGAGGGAAAGGGTTAAAAGAACATATAGAGCTATTGCAGTTGGCTGTTTGTTGTCTGTGCTTTGCATTAGCATGCATAGATCTACATCATGCTACTATCTCAGTAATTAGTCATTTGATTGAATTATGTTTTCATTAAAGAATTCAGAGCTATTGCACCATCTAGTTGATTATTCAAACAGATTTTTTTAGATTATGGCCCTTGTTTGACTAAGAACTTTTGGATAAACTTTTGCTTAAACCTTCTTTACATATATCTCGGTGACTTCTACATAGATTGATTTGAAGCTTTATTAAACTGGTCAGAGGTATGAAACCATTAAAGTTAGATAACTCTGAGCAGAATTAAATTCAAATTATGTTATTCTTAGTACATGTATTTGGTTATATTGATGAGAATAGTTCATAAGTAATGTAAAACATTCAAATAGTGGTATTCTTGTGTTATACAAGGGATGTTTCAAAATAAAATGTAGACTTATGTAATAATACACTATTAAGTTTTATATTCATTTACTTCAACATTTGATTTGAAGTGCACACAATTTTGGTAGACTCAGAAAACACTGTTACAAGTTTGATGAATCCAGATAAAGGTAGTAATGTGAACATGACAAACATGTATGAGAAATTTTATTTCCACTTGTCCCTTTCCCTCATTTGACAATTCTGCAGCAGACGATTTCAGACATATTTTGGCAAAACATAGTAAATCTCTATAATTGAATGGATAACCTATGACAAAAAGTGGATACCATTGTGGCAAAAGGAGAAATTGCACTTTTGTGCAATTTCTTCTTTTGTCACTATGTTTTCAAAAAGCCATCTGCTGCAGAGGCGTCAGAAAGCGTCTATATGAGGGAAAGGGTTAACAACCTCATAATACAGACAAACTATTCTAACTATTGACTAAATGTGTTGAATAGTTGTCAGTGTGAATACTGAGTTCATTTTTTGACAGAAAGCAGTTTAACCCTTTCCCACATACAACAAATCTGCAGACGACTTTGAAGACATACCAGGAAAAAAAATGGAAACTCCTTTTAAAAGAAAGTACAGCAATTGAATAGAGTTGAAATCATGGTTACAAAAGGAGCAATCGCTCGTTTTAAGCAATTTCTTCTTTTGTCAACATGTTTTTATAAAGCTGACTGCTGCAGAGGCATTAGAAAGTCTCTATATGAGGGAAAGGTCCATTTATCATTGTTTAAATTCTATTTAATTGATTTCAGGCTACAAGGGTTGCTGATGATGTTGTCAGTGCTGTTAAAGTAGTGAAAGAGAAAGTTGAGAAATTGAGATCTGCCAAAGAAGAAAAATTTAGGGTATATTTTAATTCTATTTTTACTATCCTGGTCACATCCTGCCCATTGTTGACATTAACTTTCAGCTTAAATCAACATTTCCTCCTAAACCAATGGACCAATTTCAACAAAACTTCACACGAAGTTCACAGGAATGTTCTGTTGGTGGTCTTCTTTCAAAATTGTACACAGCTTGGCCAGCATTCTTTCTGACGTTCATCGAAAGTCACTTTGACAAGCGTCATTCGCCTTTCACCAATGGGCTATCAGTCTATGTGGAAAAGCAGCCAGTTGCTTGGAAAGTATGTTGTGTGGACTACTGGTGTGAGAAAACCAGAAAACATATGAGTAGGTTAACTGGCCACTGTGATATGAATGAAAAATGGTTAAAAACGGTGTTAACCCTTTCCCTCAAATAGAGGCTTTCTGACGCCTCTGCAGCAGACGCCTTTTTGAAAACATAGTGACAAAAGAAGAAATTGCACAAAACATGCAATT
>JAUELF010244898.1:0-12289 GCA_031471495.1 Clinocardium nuttallii | reverse complement strand
AAGATTGACTTGCATACATGTACTATGTCAAATGAGTGTCCTCTCTAAATAAAGACTTCATTATTATTATTATTATTTATTATTATTATTATTATTATAGCGTTAACCGACATTCAACACATCTGCAGCAGACGACTTAAAACCAATTAAGACCAAAACATGGAAAATTCTGAATGTATAATCTTTGGATAAAGTTGAAAACAATGTGGCAAAAGGGGAAATTGCTCACTCTGAGCAATTTCCCCTTTTGCTACAATGTTTTCAAAAGTCGTCTGCTGCAGAAGAGTATGTGGGAAAAGTTTAACCCTTTACCTCATATAGACGCTTTCTGACGCCTCTACAGCAGACGGCTTTTTGAAAACATAGTGACACAATGTTTTCCACTTTAAGTCATAGGTTATCCATTCAATTACAGAGATTTTCCATTTTTCGACAAAATATATTGAAAGTCGTCTGCTGCAGAATTGTCGTATGAGGGAAAGGGTTAATTAAGGGTCATCTATATCGACTCATATCATTGGCGTCTTTATTAAATATAGCTTTCCATGAATATATAAGGATCAACTCTGTATTGTTTCGTATTATACTACATGTCTCGACACTGTTTGTAAACCTGATCCTGTCATTAACTCTTTCCCTCGTATAAGCGCTTTCTGGTATCTCTACAGCAGACGGCTTTTTGAAAACAAGGTGACAAAAAGAAGTAATTGCTCAAAACGAGAAATTTCTCTCCATTTTCCACAATATTTTTCATTCTCTTTTCAATTATTTCAATAATTGTTTCATTTACAGATATTTTCTATACCTTTGTGTACATGTTTTCGACGTTGTCTGCTGCAGATTTAATGTTAGTTGGGGTAACTCGAAAAAGAAGCCAATTTATTTTAATGACGTACATCTATTGTCATCAACACTTGCATCATTCAACTAACCAAATCATCTATCAAAAGAAAATATATCCGTGTCATTTTGGTTCTGTTTATTATGGGGTTTACGCAGCTTTCAATAGCTAAGGTCATATCGCGGCTGACAGGAAAGATGAAATTCGTCCCACACATTATATCTACATCGAAATAAAAAAACCAATTGAAACTAATACAACCCAAACTGCTGGAGCTAAACAGTTACATTGACTCGAGTCATTCATACCCATTTAACCATTACTAAAATATATGAAACCAATACAACCCAAACTACTAATTCAGGGGCATAGCTTGGCAATAGTCAATGTGTAGGCCGTCTCGTGAGAAAATCAACATTGTGGACCCTGCGTAAAGTATCGACCCGGATCAGCCTAAGCATGGATAGCGCAGGCTGATCTGGTCGATACATTACGCAGATGTATGTCGACGCAGTTGCATTTTGAGAAAAAATGTGTAGGCACGTGCCTACAGTGCCTAAAGGGCGGTACGCCCCTGTCTAGCTTATTCCGAAAATACCCTATTAATTCGTTAACGTGCTCAGTGTATAGCACCGATACACGCCAGGTCCTTTTTCCTGGAAAGGACAAGTACTTCACCTCCAGTTTTGTGGAAGACATTTAAGGCAGATCAACACAATCGGAGACCGGGATTTAAACCATAGACCTCTGCATTGACAATTCAGCGTGCTAACTACTTTAACAGATGATTTAATACTAGTAGATGATTTCTAATAAAGGTTTGCGTCTTATGTTTCTTTTATTAATATCATTTGACATTTTCGCTTATTAAATTGAAATAAGAGGAGTGATACAAAACTATTGTTTATTGCGTAGAAACATGACAATATGAGCTCACTGATTATAAGGTTTGATCTATTTTCCAATGTTTGACCCTTCCTTTTTCCATGTACGATAAAAACTGCAGCAGACGACATCAATGCACAAATGAACGTGTAATTATGTTATAGGTTGGCAACAAATCCTTTTTTTCTATTGGCACATTATTTTTAAAAGGTATCTGCTACATATGTGTTAAAATGCGTCTACAAGTGGGAAAGAGTAAACATAGTATGTGCCTTTCCTATGTCTCTAAGTAAAGAGCACCTCTTATCAAAGCTGTCGTTCTATTATCACAATCCTGTCGCTCTCACACAGCGAGCACATTCCTTTAATTAGGGAAAATACACCAGAAATACACGACGATAAAGGATGGCTTCATTAATTGAAGACCTTGCTCATGCCTCCGAAAGCCTTCAATTACAGAGAACTTGTTGAACTTATTTCAAAACACGCGTATCAGCATGTTGTACAACGGTGTAGTTACGTCGTTATTAAAAGAACGTCATCGAAAGATGAACTACATCACGCTGAAACCGACATTTGAACTTGACGGTAATAACAACTATTGTTTAACACGTACACCATAGTTGTAGCAGTAAATTAGTTGAAAATGCCACAATGTTATCAAAATTCGCCTGCTGGAGAACCGCGAAAGGGCGTCTGGTATGTCCGAGAGAGGTAAATTACTTATGTACATGTACTTCGTTAAGGTCTGGTATGTCAGAGAGAGGTAAATTACTTATGTACATGTACTTCGTTAAGGTCTTAACCGTTCTACATAGGCTTACTATACAGGTGTATCATGCAGAGGAAAAGATAAGGGGAGTAAACTTGTCTTTTCCCCACAATATCTCTCTCATAACTCAACCAAACACTATGGTGTGGGTACTCAAAAGAATCGTCTCACTGAGACGATTCTTTTGAGTTTACCCAACATAGGGTTTGAGTGTAAAATAAGGATGAAAGAACATGGAAAACGACCCTTATCTAGATATCTGCTCTATGCCTAGCTGACAATATGGAAGTTCCTTATCAGAGGCTGATCTGGATCTTCCTTCCGGTCGCCACACTGTCAAATGAAAGACAATAACTAGTGGTAGCTTAACACTTTCCCATATACAGACGCTTTCTGACATCTCTACAGCAAATGACCGTTAATTCTAGTTATGACGAAACAAGAAATCGCTCATCATGATCAATTTCCCCCTTTGACACCATGTGTTCAAATCCAATCAATAATTACCCTTTATTTTCTCGAAACTTGGCTTACATGTACCAGTGTCTTTTGAAGCTGCTAACTACGTTCATAAAACCCATTTTTTGCTACAATTGCAGTGACTCTTCAGCCAAGACCCAGAGCCATAGAGGCATTTTTCATGTTCTCTTATCTTAACCTAACCCTCTCTTGTGGCTACTCACAAGAATCGTCTCGGTGAGGCATTTCTTTTGGGTACCCACAACAAAAGGTTTAGTTGATTAATTAGAGATATATTGCGGAAGAAAGACCATTTTACTCCCCCTTATCTATAGTACTATGACGACCACGCCGAAGTCAATATCTGGTATTTTAATATCGTAACGAACAGCTAGCTATAAGGGTAACAACTTACAATGTCAGTGTTGTTAGGTACATCTTGTTCTAAGGTTTACCCTAAAAATTGGTCGCAGCGAATATTTAATATATTTGAAAAGGAAGATCATTGAATCGGAACAATATACTCGACTAATATATATAGTTCATAATACGTAGATACATGTAGTTGAGCCTTCACTTTGAAGGTCTGATTTGTACCACACTGTTTGTTTGATTTGCGCCCAAACAAATACAAAACAATTCGTTGGACAAACATCTCTTTCAGACCATTGTTAGAATTAGCAACCATATAACGACTACTGCGTTAGGTAAAACAGAGTAGTACAAACAATATGAATAGAATAGAATATATTTTATTAACTTCTACAACATACGTGTATCTCGTCACACAACAATACTTATAAATTATTTCAAGAAGATCAAACACGGTTACATAAATACATAAACACTTTATTTTACCAAATACTACAAAGAGGACGAACAATATATAAGTATGATTATATGCATAGTGAACTATTTCTACGTTTTGTTGCCAAAGATATATACAATAAGCTAGTTTATTCATTATTTTCTTTGTAGTTGATGAACTAAGTTTGGTGGATTTAAACATATGAGCCGTCCCGCGAGAAAACCAACATTGTGGTCTCTGCGTAAAGTATCGACCCGGATCAGTCGAAACATGATGTGCAGGCTAACCCGGACAGACACTTTTCATCTCCTGGGGATTTTCTGTTTCAGGAATTATTTTCCTATACCACTATATCCAATGTAGACGGTAGGTGTCGACCCGGACCAGTCTGCGCGGACAGCGCAGGCTGATCTGGTCGATACATTACGCAGATGCCATAATGTTGGTTTTCTCACAGGACGGCTCATATAATGTTATACATACCTTCTGATAAAATAATGGTTAATTGATTGATAATTCGTGCTTTACGCCGCTTATAAGAATGTTGTAGTTAGGGCCTATATCACGGCGTTTCCTGGGTAAGTAAGTTACCAATACTAGAACAAAATAATGGTTAATTGATTGATAATTCGTGCTTTACGCCGCTTTCAAGAATGTTGTAGTTATATCACGGCGTTTCCTGGGTAAGTTACCAATACTAGAAATGTAATGGCAGTGTAGTCTCACTAGTTGACACAAATGTGTCATTTAGATACTAAAACGCTAAACTTACATTTACCTCAAATCGTTCCGTCCTATCAGAGTGAAACATCTTTCTCTTATTAAATGACATGCTTTCCACATGGATGTGTTGTTTATTGGTGTAAGGGTAAATTTCGCTGATCTCAATCCATTTTGGCACACGTCAGAACGAAATATATTCGAGTCAGGATTCGAACTCACGACATCTTAAATCAAAGTACTTCCATCGTTTTACTCATGTCATGCCTGCACCACGATATAGTAACATGTGTTTATAATTGAAGGATAAACATGTTTTGTTTCATTTTTTTGAAATCCCCCTGCTTTACATGTCTCTTATACAAATAAAGAAAGTTTAGATGAAGTCATGATAATGAAGCGTTTAAAAGTTAATTAGTACTACAAGATAGCAATATTGACAAAAACTCTATCGAAACACGTGTCATAATTAAGGAGAAGGTTAAAAGGGAAACAAAAAGCGACACTAATTATAATTAACACTGTTGACACGTGAACTTTTCTTCGGCCTTATTCCAAAAAAGGAGACATAATTACATATTATCCTTTCGTTAAAGTGATACATTACACGAATACACATCACACGAAACCCGACCTTATGAGTTTGTTAACCCACAGACAACACATCTGCAGTAGAACATATATTTTTAAAATATCGAAGATCTCTATGAAAAGAATGTATGACTGTTCAATAAAGTTTAAAATTACATGTGGGGCTATTGCCCATTATGTGAAGAAATTGCTAATTATGAGCAATCTCTCCATTTGACACAATGTTTTAAAAGTCGTCTGTTGCAGAGTCGTCCGAAGATCATACATGTATGTTGGAAAGAGGTTTAAAACGATGACAGTTACGTTGAAATGACATCATTTGTAGTATTGGCTTATGATGACTCCTGTTATTGAGGTATGATTCTTATGTGACAGTATACAAGAAGATAACAGGGAACTCCTGTTTATTAATTCGTTGGTCCTAAAGCCCATTAGAACGGTTTTCATATGGCATGGTCCATTAATGACTTTTTCTTTCACGCAATCGTCAACAAGAATCATTATGTTGAATAAGGGACCATTTGTTTAACCTCTAATTATTGGGCCTGTTGCCCCATTGACTTGGTTCAATGACTATTATACCCATTTCATTCAGTTAAAACATTACCAAAATCAATTACACATAATTATAATGTGTTTCGCTCATTAGTGCGACATTAACCCATTTGCGATAACACCATTTTACGACATTTACCTTTTAAGACTTGTCAGCGATAAATTACTGTCAAGGTTAGGTTTATGAATGACCACCATTCCTTTGCGCACTCCGGGTAGATTTCGGTGATGTCGATTTTGTTTGTATATTGTTTTAAGCCGCTTTAAACAATATTGCCATCATATCACGTCATTTTTCTGGGAAAATTATCGGTACTGCTAGTGAGCGTATCCTGACAACTTCACATCAGTCGTGTTGCAACCCTGAGCGCCGAAAGAAAAGCAACTACTTTCAATTTTTAAAGAATTTGGTTAGACCCAACAAGGGATCGAACCACTGTGTTCCCGCTCTCTACGGGGTTGCTCTTACCACTATACAACCGAAGCTGTGCGAAGTCGACAACCTTACAACTGATCCAGAGGTATTAACTATACCAATAGCACTGGGGAAATGTCGTTAAAAGCTAAAGAACTGTTCAGTTCAGACGTTAATGCTAATTTTCAAATGTTATTAATATCATTCAACATTTTATTTGGACTAAACACATCGTTCAATAATATGCATAGCAAAGCACCAGTCCACTGACCATAGCTTTACGAAAAACAAATCAGCATTTAGACTGACCTACACTCGATTTCTAGTGATCTGTTAAGATTTTGGTCAAGATATGTGGATGATCAGACTCGGCCGATACCTTATGAAACCTACTTAAACGAGAATCTCTACTATATAAAAAGAAATTGTTTATAGTTCAAATCTTTATTGGACCCTAAAAATAATATTTCTTTTTGTGTACTGAAAAGCATTGTCTTAGTGCGACACTTTTTTTGAGGGATCACGTCATACTTGTGTAGTTGGGTGCTGTTGTTGTTATTGCTGTATGATGGGGTGGTAATTAAACATATATCGTATGGAAAAGACCACTTACTGCTTTTTATGTTAGCCTCTGACCTGGCCTTGCAGTAACCCACTCCATCCTTACTGTGAAAGACGAAATAAATACTTAATTAAACCGTGACCTGGTAAGCCAAAAGATCTTACTATATCAACAGAACCTAAAATCGTACAGTGACGTTAGCAGATTTCTGGAGATAGTCAGGTTAATGGGTTTTAAAATTCATCTACGGGGGCTAAATGACTCGGGCGACCCTGGGTGAAGTTTTTATTTAACCATTATTAGCCCTATCTCTATTCATCAACCCAGATAAGGCGAATAAACATAACCCTCGGTCAGACATTTTTTCATATGTTTCTTCAACCACTGACACTCTAAAGGGGTCCTTAAATTATCAATTATCTTGTTTTTACCGGTACATAAAAGCGAATGCCCAATGACTGGTGAAAAGAAATCGCCCTTCTATTGGTTTACACACACTGGCATATAGGTTTATGGTATGTTTGTGCGACACATATTGAAGACAATGGCGAGATCCCATTTGCACAATATTATCAGATACTGTGATTGAAAAGGAACATTTTTTACTGATTTACGTCGAATATGTATTTCTATACAGGGATCTGTCATCGGTTTTAATAGGTGGACCTTTGACAAATGCCTTTCTCCCCCGCATATAAAAAATACTCCGATGTTTAAAGTTTGTTTGAGGTTATGAACATTTTTGCAATATTTTGAGCGACCATGTTCTAATGAAAACAAAGATTTCACCTGCTATCTTAGGGCGTTTGCTCGAAACTTTCACGTAATGAATATCAACATTAGATCTGTCATGACGACAATGCTGTATACACATTCACGTAATTGTGTGATGTGAAAGCAACATACTTAGACTTACAGTGATTATACTGAGTATATAATGTCATTCATATAATTAAGAGAGCTGTGCGAATAACTCTGTTATCATCGTAACTCCCCCCAACACACACACGCACACACATCACCCAAGCAAATAGATCGTTATTATCTATGTTGTAACCAATAATAATGAGATTGACAAACTTGAAACCTTTCGAAAGCAGTTGACACAGACGTTGTAGTGTGTAATGTTATCTTTCGCACGATCAAGGGGCACGAGTTCGAATCCCGACCCGGCCAATCATTCCTTCTGATGATTGACTGAAGTCATTATGACGTAGTGTCATTCGTCTTCCACCAATTGGTTAGACCCCAATAAATTCAACAGCAAGTGGTATTAGGTGTCATAGTGTGTAATTGTTTCGATCAAACATAGGGAAAACGCTTCTAGTTTGTTGTCGCAAGTTCATACCCATATGCATCTTAAATTAAATGTTGGCCGACAGAGAAGGCTCGTGAGATACTCTGCAGATGCATGGACTCGTCGGAGTCTGTATTGCTTGCATATGTAACAAGGCTCCTTTTTCACCTGACTTGGTTTATAAGTAAGCATCACGGCTATATCCATACAAGGGAAATAATGTAACTAATTATCGTGTTTACCTTACGAAATACACCTGCTCAGATTTCGTTTAATCTCCCCGAAAAGCCGGATTAACACGTAGAAATGAATGAGTGAAATTGTCTTACACACAGCAGCGAGCTCTGTATATTGTAATCCGAGAGGAATTATGAACCTTTGAACTTCATATTTCAGCTAACCTTGACTTCATTATAATTATCTCGTTCTATTTAAACAATTAGTCAGTTTAACTCATAGCTTGGCATGCATAACTTAAGCCACTTGCAAAGCAAAGCCGTCAAATGAAATGCAATTAAGGAGAACATATGGAATAATAAATGTTTTGAGACAAAGATGTAAGCATTGTCCTCATTTTTGTTCACGATGTTTTTAAAATGTGTGTGCCACAGTCATACCAAGTGGAACACATTTAAGAGTAAACGAACGTTCACCTCGAGACAAAATATGTATCACTGCCCTCGATTTGTTTACAATCTTTTTCAATGTCATCTGCTGCAGTTACATCAAGTGTCGTCTGTATTAAATGTACACGATGTTGGTGCTTATCGTAGTTTCTTCGCAGTAGGAATGGATAGTTTCACTTGGTAACACCTGTCCAGGCTTACAACAGATGATAAACTGAAGAAGGAGAAGAGGAAGCAGATATAGGGGTAAACAGATTGGAATGACAGTGTTCTGACTCATCCAGTTGTTTCAAGTTCTTGTTCAGCTCAAAGTGTGATAGGCGTTTTCATTTCAGATAATGTAGTTAAGATTTCCCGACTTGCGTACTGCACAACGGACTAAAACTATTTCCACTTACTCTTTCCTTGATTCCGATATATTATTCTATATAAGCATCATTGTTTATGGCAATGTAAATACATGGTACTATAAGAGTATCCAAAGTATTTAAGTTATAACGCGAAGTTAGATGTTTGTAATTATCGCAATGAAAGGTTGGATATCACGACAATTATTCTCACAGCAGTATCAGTTGTTTACGGTGACGAGTCTTTCTTGCGTGATACCCGTCTCATCTGTCTACAGTATCTAGGCTGTCTTGTTCTGTCTCACCGGGATCTATCATTGTTCATATAAACACCGCTGAGTTAGGGTCAAAAGGGTTACACACATTGCTCAGCAGTCAACAAATAACCTGGGAATTAAATTAAAACCGCTACACGACACAAAGGGGCCTATGTGTTTGTTAGTGTCGTCAAAACTTGTAAATAAAGACAATAAAGTAGCATACCTTTCTATTTTCAAACCGTTGTGGTCGAGTCGTTAGAGTGTTGTGTATTCGACCGGGCGTCCCGGACTCGAGATTCCTACCCGCGTTGGACATGATACCTTGATGTTATCTTGAGTCTTAGGTCCAGGCGGGTATATGTTGTTTTCGTATAAAACGCATCTCATTATAATTCTGACCGATGTTCGTGCGGAAAAGAGATGCTCTCATATCCACAGGTCAATATTAGAATTTGTATGTTGGTATCTGTCCCTCTGTATGGGCCGTTCCACGAGAAAACCAGCATTATGGACTATTTGTATCGACCCATATCTGCTCAGGCTATTCCTGACCGTCACACTCCGTCTCAGGGGAATAGAGGTGTGTGAAATGATTCATGAAACATCCACAGAAGGAGAACAGTGTCTGTCCGGGTTAGCATGCACGGCTTGCTTATGCTGATCCGAGTCCACACAGCTTATTTTCTCATGACACGGCTCATATGGCATTGCTTCTCACGTCGTTTTAATGTTATACTTTTATTTACGTCTAACAAATGGTTTGAAGGGTTCGTTACATAAAATAGAACGTGGAATAAACGTCCCGTATCTAAAGCCTTTACCTACGCTTGGACGTTCATAAATATGTAACACATACTACTACATTATTACAGACAAATCTATTTGAGCCGTCCTGCGAGAAAACCAACATTATGGCATCTAATTGACCAGATCAAACACATTCCGTCTCAGGAGGACAGAAGTATAGAAAAACAGAAAATCCACAGGAGGCGAAACCTGTCTGTCCGGGTTAGCCTGCGCGACATGCTTAGGCTGATCAGGGTCGATACTTTACGCAGAAACCACATTGTTGGTTTTCTAGCAAAACAGGCTCATTTCTACCTGTACGCAAGAAGTAACTATGTATATCATTTTGTTCTATATCGTCCAGATCATGTCAAAAGAGGATCGCTAACGATGTGTAAATGTCCTGTGGTGATAGATAAAAAACATATATTTGAATATCGCAATTTGTATATTTTCGACAAATAGGTAAATTACCCAAAAATATATATTTGAAAACATCTTGGTAAACACATGAAACTCTCTATTAATGAAAGTATAATAATTGAAAATGATTTGAAAACATTGTGACAATGGAGAATTTGCTAACTGATTTATTAAAAGTCGCCTGCTGCAGAAGCGTCAGAAAACGTCTGAGCCTTGACGCGATTTACTCCTCAAAACCTCTGGGAGAATAAGAAGGGTGGTTATGTGTACACTAATTATGGCTGCAGATCGGATCTCGATGACTCACGAATGCTTTGATCTTTCATACTTTAATATGTTCACACTCGCCTTGTCAAGCTATGTAACAGATAAGTGTCGTATTTTACCTATACGGCAATAACTTGTTATTTATGCTAGATATGCCGATATGAATATTTATTTTCTTATTTTTTGCCAGTATAATATATACATTTTTTTAAAACCTGTGGGCTTGATAGGTTCTCGTTTCTCTCTCGTATTAAGGTGATCATGCCAGTAAAGATTCAATCGAAAAGTGCACATCTACCAATGTCATTTTCTTTCTCGTCTCTTTCTCTCCCTCTCCCTGTCCGTCCATTCAATTACCATTTAATCTAAAAATTGACCGAGCTTCCGGAAAACCGATATATGCGAATTAACGCGGAACTTAGAAAAGGGTGTGATTTAATAAAAATGCATAATGCTCATCTGGGGTTTCTTGAGAACATGTTTGACTAAAATGCGCATCTGGGTCGATCTACACTGTTCAAAAATGCCTTTTCCGTTTGACTATTAGAACTGTTGGTTGTAGACTGTTGGCTGCAAAACTCATATGTTGTATCTTAGTGTTCCTTAAGTTAACCATTGACACTTTAAAAACAAAATGTCCTTTTCAAAATGTCGGCCTTGAACGGTTTAAAATGTGTTACCGTAAATCACGCCTCCTATTAATCTACTGACTAATCCATCAGTTAGATATGTGGAGATTAACAATTGAGCCGTCTCTCGAGAAAAAAAAAATTGGTATTTGCGTAAAGTGTCGACCCTGATCAGCCTAAGCATGCCGCGCAGGCTAACCCGGACATACACGTTTCACCTCCTGTGGATTTTCTGTTTAAGGAATCATTACTCTATACTTCTAGCCCTCGGAGACGGAATGTGTCGGCCCGGATCAGTCTGCGCTGATAGCGCAGGCTGATCTGGTCGATACATTACGCCGATGCCATTATGTTGGTTTCCTCGCGGGACAGCTCAACTATCGTGATCGGGTATACAATCAGGGACGTAGATAAGATCACGTCCCTGATACAATATATATGAAGGGACACTGTTATAATTTTATAAGTTTGTCATTATTTAAGTGCAATCTAGTTATCCTTTTGCAAGAATAACGATTTTTTTTCGAATGAACTTCCCTCTACATGGTCTTCTTCTTCTTCTTCTTCTTTGTGTTTACGCGTCTACACTAGTCCTGTCTATGTGTGATAAAACACTTCTTCCCTCATGATTTTATATATCTATCCAGAATTTTTCTTTTTTAAACATTCTGAGGTTGGGACAGTCTTAAATATAGAGGTGTTGATGAACAATGTCGACTACCAACAAAGTCAGTATCAATTTTATCGGTCCTTGAGAATTATTTTCCTGTTTAAATTATTTCTAAAAAACATACACGTCCTCAAACGTTATACACGCTCATGCAAGAAAACGAATATATTATAAGCTTATCATATATATACTTCAAAGTAAGTGTTTTAGTGAGCTTTACTGTCTCTGTCTGTCTGTTTATCTCTCTCTGTCTCCCTGTTTCTCTCTGTCTGCCTGGTGTTTTTTTTTCTCTCTCTCTCTCTCACTCTCGCCCTCTCTCTCACACGCTCTCTCTCTCTCTCTCTCTCTCTCTCTCTCTCTCTCTCTCTCTCTCTCT
>JAUELF010244878.1:0-12290 GCA_031471495.1 Clinocardium nuttallii | reverse complement strand
TTGAAGTTGTACATTACGACGAATGTTATATTTGTTTTATAAGTATTAACTTTGTTTCTTAAGTTAATTCAATTTGATTTATTTATGCATGACGGGAAATGCATCGCATCTCCTTTAACATGTTTAACTGCCAATGGTTTTGTGATGATCTCTTAGTCTCTTATAATTCTGTTTTTTTTAAGAATGACTTTGTACATTTATCTATTAGCTGTGAATATTGTTTTATATTATGTAACATGTACAAAGATGAGACGTTAATAAAGATTATATATATATAGTGCTTCAGGAAACGTCGATAAATGTGTCTACATTGTAATCCTTTAGTACGGACGCACAGGCAGAGAACTTAGTGAACCCAATCCACCAATCAAATTGATTTTTGTTTCTGGTACAAGCAATTACAAAGCTTAAGCTAGCAAATTACAGATTTTGATCGGTTACAAATCAGAACAAGAGCTATAACTCGTTATGTAGTTATCTATGACCACACACGATAACAATGAGCTGATGGCACACCTTCATTTCTTTTCTCTTTAGTCATGCGATATTTCACTTTTTAAAATGAAAATACATAAACACAATTGGAAGAATTTTTTTTGTTTTAAAAGATATCAATTAACAGACAAGTAAATTTATTCTGTATACAGAGTAGAAAATAATTTGCAGTTAAAACAAAACTTAATGTATTTTCATTCATGGTTTACATTCTTTTTTAGACAGTACTTTAATACATGGCCTGTTCATAACTATAAATAGGATATGACATCATAATGCTTTTAAATTTTTACTTGAATGAATTTAAAAACTTCGGAGAGGCAGATTTGCATTGTACCAATGATTTAATTACAAATGTGCCGTCCCGCGAGAAAACCAACCTTGTGGCATCTGCGTAATGTATCGATCAGAACAGCCTGCGCTGTCCGCACATACTGATCCGGGGCGACACAATCCGTCTCAGGGGGATAAAGGTATAGAGTAATGATTCCTGAAACGGAAAATCCACAGGAGGCGAACAGTTTCTACCGGATAAGCCTGCGCGGTATGCTTAGGCGGTTCAGAGTCTACACTTTACGCAGAGTCCATACTGTTGGTTTTCTCGCGGGCCGACTCAAATGACCACTCTTCTAAATAGTTCGCTATAACAACGCTGTCATATTTTATATCCATCGTACAAGTTTGTTAATTATTCATACCGTATATTTTTATGTTATTTATAACTCGTCTAAACAGTTAAAAAGAAACATATTTAAGTATATCTCTGTCATGCTTAAAGAGAATCAGGATAGACGCCTTTACGCGTATGTTACGATATCTATTTTAAAATAATAGTACTATTTTTCCCCCAAATGTGTTGTGTATATAAAAAAAAAGCCGCACACGCGCACATATGTTACATATATATGAATTAGCCGTTCCACCAGAAAACCAACATTATGCGTAATGTATCGACCAAGATCGGCCCACGCAGTCCGCGCAGGCTAATCCGGGCACACATTTCGTCTCAGGGAGATAGAGGTAAAGAGTAATGATTATTGAAACAGAAAATCCACTGGAGGCAACAAGTGTCTGTCCGGGATAGCCTGTGCGGCATGCTTAGGCTGATCCAGGTCGATACTCCAAGTCGAGTCCACCATGTTGGTTTTCTCGTGGGAAGCTCATATGTATATCTTATTAACAGACCAATACAAACTTTATTTTCAAAACAGTGAAATACCCGCGCATTTATAAATGAGAAATGGTTTCGTAAAAAATATCCTTAAACGGTTCGATATACCTTATGGAAATAGACACAGTCAAATACGATTACGTTGTTTTAATAAGTCGATACAATCAGCGTCAATTTGATGAAATTATCTTATTGTGTTTTCTTATCTTACTTTTACACTTTACAATATGGTTTAAGCTTACACTTAGCAATTGCATTGATATCTACTTAAATCAATATGTTTAATTCACGAAAAGCAAGTTACAATCATTGCAAGCAAGTTACAATCACGACAAGTCTGTTTAATTCATGAAAGTAAGTTACAATCATTGCAAACAAATTACAATCATTACAAGCAAGTTACAATCATGATAAGTCTGTTTAATTCATGAAAGCAAGTTACACTCTTGACACACAAGTTACAATCAAGACAAGCAAGTTACAATCAAGACAAGCAAGTTACCAGCAAGTTACAATCAAGACAAGCAAGTTACAATCAATGACAATCATGTTACAATCAAGACACGCATGTAACAGTCATGACAAGCATGCTACAATCATGACAAGCATGTTACAATTATGACAAGCAAGTTACAATCATGACAAGCAAGTAACAATCATGACAAGCAAGTTACAATCAAGTCAAGCATGTTTAATTCATGTTAAACAAGTTACAATCATGACACGCAAGTTACAAGCATGACAAGCAAGTAAGAATCAAGTCAAGCATGTTACAATCAAGTCAAGCATGTTACAATCATGACAAGCAAGTTACAATCAAGGCAAATCTTTCCTTCATTCGGAATTTTAAAATCGACTCCGTCGTTCAATCTAGGAGTCCATTAAAATGCATGTCATCTCTCGCTGTTTTGTGTTGACATTTTTTATCAAAGTTATGACTATAATACTTTCTTGGCTTGATTGGACGTAGTCGGGGGAAAAGTGCTCACACGGGGGCCATTAAAAAGTGTTTAAATTTATTTTGGAATACAATTCAGGATCTAAATTTAACCAATCATTCTACTTCTAAATTTGAAGAATCTTCAGAAATATAAAAGAAATAAAATTTCTGATTGTACATATCAGAAAGTGTGATACTTTTTGTTTGTTTAACTAAGAATTAAATTTAAAACGATTTTAAGAACGATTGTTGGATTCAGACACGAGATGCCACGAGGGAATTAATTACCTGAATCGTCTCATGGTTTCTTTTTGTTCATCTATATCACGTGTAAACCGTGTACGTCGTCTATGTGTACCGTGACCATGGCGATGACGATGCCTGTGATGGTCCGATGTATGTAAAGCCGAAAAATGCTCATCAGCAACGAGCGCCCTCCAGTTGTTTCCACTATTAAAGCATGTCGTATAACAGAATACATCCACATAGCAGCATGAAGCGAATGCCATACTGTCTCCGTAAGTGATAGCCCGGCGCGCTACCAAGGGTACCACAAGAAGCTGTAACGTACACAACAGACTCAAAATTTTGTCCATGCTATTTCGATATGCAACAGTTATCAATGATTCTAAATCTCCTCACAACAGGTGATTTATATACTTTGCTCTCCAGTCCGCAGTTAACCGCAGTCGATAGATCACGGCTCCCTCTTTCACGGTAAATATTTTCTCACCTACACCTTCTGTTTGTTTAGTTGTCCGCGCCTGTTTTGTCAATTGAATTCTTTTTTTTTTTATACTTTTAGTTTCCAATCCTAATAGTTGGGGTTTTGATCGAACAATAGCTGTCTATGTGCGAGGTATGCCGTCGAACTGATAAAGGAGTGAATTCTGAAATTAGTATGTCATCATCGTTACGCAGCTTTTGATCACGCTGTCCAGGGACATGTTCTGTCTTTTATATCGAATTACAGACTTTCGTCATTAAAGCTGGGTATGCGTGGTAGGGGGAACCAAGTCTGACGTCATTTTTCTTTCGAAACCACGCCCCCTTCTCTATAATCGTCCAATTACACGAGAGCAGCCTCGTAGAACAGCCATCCCTGGACATTATTATTATCTCTAGGCGTTGCGAGTCAAGTGTTGGACTGGGGGTTGACTTATACGTACTGTAATTCGTGTCTTTAGATTAAAATTTCTTTTTATAAAGAAGTGTTCGCCTTGAGAACATCAGAGGGAAAATATAATACAAACAGTGTATGGAATAACAATTTCAATCCAGAGTTTAACCCTTTCCCACCTGCAGACGCAGTTTTTTGCGCAATAGCAGCAGACCACGTTTGAAAGCATTGTGGCCAAAGGTGAGATTGCTCATACTGAGCAATTTACCTTTGGCCACAATGTTTTCAACTTAATTTAACAATTAAACTATCTTTTATGGAGATTTTTTAGGGTTTTTTGTCAGTATGTTTTCAAAGTCGTCTACTGCAGATCTGTTGTATGTTGGAAAGGGTAAACACTCATGTTAGGAAAGGAGTAACTACTCGGGGTTCGATCTCCAGTCGGGTCACACTAAACACTTTAAAAGATATCGGCATTGCGCATATAATTGCGGGGAGTATATTTCAACGTGGGCCTCAGTCTGGTAGCGACGACGGCTGTCAATCCAGGGGTTGTGAGTTCGAATCCCGACATGGCCAACTTTCTTTCCGACAATTGAATAAACTCAATGCGACATGCGTCATTCGTCTTCCATAAATGAGATAAGTCTATATGGAAAAGCAACCAGTTGCTTGGGAAGATTGTAGTACTGGTGTGAGAAAACTAGGAAATACACGAGTAGGTGAACTGGCCACCGTGATATGACTGAGAAATTGTTAAAAACGGATTTAAACCCCAAATCAAATAATCAGGAAACAACTACCTGTAGTACTGGCAATTTGCCCATCACAATCCGTGCTATAAATAAATCACTTTTGAAAGCGGCATAAAACACTAATAAAACAAACAAAGAAACGAATTTTAATCCATGTTATTAAACCCTTTATTACAAACGGAGTAATGTTCAAAACGAGCAATTCCTCCGTGCACCACAATGTTTAAAACTTTTTTTCCAAGTCATGATACTTTCGTTTATATTTATTCCGACTAGTCTGCTGCAGATTTAGTTTATGTGGTTAATTTACACTTCACTTGTAAATTTATCAGACTATGGTGAATAATGTGGTTTTAGGATACTTTACATTTGATAAGAAAAGTAGTTTACAATCTTAGCATATCCCGCTTTATAACCTTGTCCCAATAAAGTAGACAGTTTACATCAATGTGTTTGTTTGTTTGAATAGTGGTTTACGCAGCTTTCAAATGTATTTCAGTTATATCGAGGCGTTAACTAAATATATTACCATCACTATCCGTATTGTTTGACGCATTACTAGTCATATACTCCCCGAAAAAACTGTGCATTAATTTTTGGGGGTCTTTAGTATGTCTAGATATTGAACCACCAGTACTTCCTGGTATACTCGCAGCACTGATATAACGCGACCCGGTATATAACGCTGAGCACGCACTTCATCATTGTACATTGTCTACCGCGACCCGTTATAACGCGACCCGATATAGAACGCTGATCGCGCACTTCATCATTGTACGATGGTTTAACAGATCTTCATACTATTTCAGCCGTCTCGCGAGAAAACCAACAATGTGGACTCTGCGTAAAGTATCGACCCTGATCAGCCTTAGCATGCCGCGCAGTCTTACCCGAATAGACACTTTTCGCCTCTTGTGGAATTTCTGTTTCAAGCTTTACTCTATCCCTCGGAGACGGAATGTCTCGGCCCGGTCCAGTCTTCGTGGAAAGCGCAGGCTGATATGGTCGATACATTATGCAGATGCCTTAATCATGTAATGTTGGTTTTCTCGCGGGACGAATATGTGTCCACATGTCCTAATGTATTCTTCGATTGGTAAACAATTATTTTTTAATTGATTGTTTAGTGTTTTACGCCGCTTTCAACAAAGCTTCCGTTAACCCCGGCGTTCCTGTGTAAGTTACCAGTAGTCCTAATACTTACCCCGTACCCCCAACAGTGAACGCTGCCAATGAGGCCAGCCATTATTATCATTGTAAAGTATTCGGTATGACCCGGCCGCGGATCGAACAAGCGCCCTCTCGCACAGAGGCCAACGTTCTACCATTATTCCACTGAGGCGATATTGAAATTAGAAATTGCAAAGCTGAATACGAGCGATAATGTTTTCAATGTCTGATCTGCTTTAAATGCGTCTAAAGTAGTCCGAGCTTAACACCTAAACCGATACACCGATCACTGAATATTATCATTACTGGTGACAAGGCGTGGGTGAACTTAAGATAAACGAACGGACCGCGCGCAAAGAAAACAAACATGGAGTACGTTATGCTATGTGTCTCTCGTAAATGTCCAGATACGGCGTTGTTGGCTACACTTAACATTGTTCTCTGATAAGTGAAGTGATCTGGCGAGTAGCTTTCAAGAAGATAGTACGGGGGTCGCGGGTTCGATCCCCGGTCGGGTCATACCATAGACTTTAACAATTGTAGTATCGACTGCACTCCTTGACGTTCAGGGTTGCGAGGTTATCATTACCACTGACTGACTGGCGTCAGAATAAATGGACCGGAAGTACTGGTAACTTACCTAAGAAAGGCCGTGATATAGCTGAACAATTGTTTAAAGCGGGATTAAATACCAAAATAATTCAGTAAATAATTCAGTAAATCCAACAAAATAAAAAGTGTACATTTCACTTTGACAGCGAAGATTATCCGACAAATCCTGATCGTTTGTCACAACTACGGTGAGTTTTCAGGCGCCACAGCTTAACCCTTTCCAACATACAGACGATTTATGTGCCTATGCATCCGACATTTTTATCAAAACAGTATGGCAAAAGGAGAAAGTGCCCATAATAAGTAAATTCTCCTTCTGCCACAATATTTTCAACTTAGTTCAATAATGGTTCTTTCATTTACAGAAAGTTGCCATACTTTTGCTTTTTCAAATAATAACTCTTAAGTCCTCTCTTGAAGGTTTAATTTAATGATGATCTTTAAACTGTATAACAATCCCATTTTTATATGTTTGAGATTGTTCAAAATTCCTTAACCCTTTCCAAGAACTCTATTGATAAGATGTAGACAAAATTGTCTTTAACATAATTTTAAATATTAAATGACATTGAGCATTTTCTTTTATTGCCACAACGATGTCAAACTTTGCCTGCTGTAGATGGTTCAAAATAGTACACACCTTAGAGTATCATCCAATATATTTCAAATGAGCAAGTCCATTTGAAAAGGTTAAAGGTTGGTATATAGGTATTTCTGAACGCTATAGTTCCGGAACACAGCCTGTACTTCTTCCTCTACACCAGTTGGCAGTTGCTGCTGACAAACATGTGTAAGTAAATTATTAATAGTGTAGATCTTTACCAGTCTGTGGATTCACAGTCTGATCTGGATTGGTCTTAAACTGACCGCAAACGGACTCAAAAAGAAGTTTCAATCTAGATCAAAGAAAACTGCACACTGGTATAGATCTACCATCAGATCTTCAAATCATGACCTTGGGCAAACCCTCTGCCTTGATCTTTGAAGTGAAGTATCCTCATTTATTGACACGCCAGAGCGGACCTTGATAACGTTTATCGGTTTTCGGATAAGACCGACAGTAACGAAGACACTCGGTTAAAATCGCTGGACATTGAGAGAAAACCGAAAACGCACGAGTGACGTCGGGAAAGTTACACCCAACCTTCAAAACAAAAACTTGTTTAATCCGATTTGCGTATCAACCCCTTACCCACATACTGATACAGAAAACGACTTTGAAAGCAACTTGGCAAAACTATGGAAAATCTCATCAAATGAAAGTACGAAAATGTATTATTTTTTTAATCAAGTTGAAAACACCATAAGCAATTTCTCCTTTTACCACAATGTTTTCAAAAGTCGTCTGCTGCAAAGGCTTCAGAAAGCGTCTGTATGTGGGAAATTGTTAATTAAAGATAGTATGCCGTTGCTCAAATGTGACATGAACAATGAATTTTGTCGATATCTTGTTTTCAGCAGTAATCTCAAAATGGGTTAGTTTGTCGTGTCGCGATGGTGTTACACTTCATGCTTGTAGACGGACCCCGTCACAGCGGTCAGTGTATCCTTTTCCCTCATATAGACGCTTTCTGACGCCTCTGCAGCAGACGGCTTTTTGAAAACATAGTGACAAAAGAAAAGACAAAACGTGCAATTTCTCCTTTTGCCACAATGCTTTCTCCATTTTTAGTCATAGGTTATCCATTCAATTATAGAGATATTACAATTTTTGACAAAATATGTTCAAAGCCGTCTGCTGCAGAATTGTTGTATGAGGGAAAGGGGTATACGCACGGAGCTAGCGTCTAACAACATGCATACGAAGTGTGACGCATTTGCACCATATTACCTTTAAACACAGTGTTTAAAGAGGGATTATTGTCCCTGTGATGCAATATTTTCAATTCTAATAAATAACTAAAGTTTTTGCCTGCAACATAATTGATGTTTTTTGGGAAATGATAATATAGGTTCGTTTTTTTTTTCTTATTGAGATAAACTGTCAACTGCAAATAAAGAACAGAGAACTTAACTTAGCGATTGGCTGGTTCATGTTTGATTGACACCCCCACTATTAAAGCTGCGTATCACAAGATTGGGTGACGGACCGCATTTCTGTTGAATTTCATACATCCCTAATACCGTCATTTTGTGCTGTGCATACATGTTTCGTATTTTGTTCTTGCTACAGTTGGTGGTGTAGTGATAGTGTGTCCTCCTTGAGTGCTGGAAGACGCGCGTTCGATTCATGACCGGGTCATACTTAAGATTTTACAATAATGGTAGTCATGGCTGGCCGCCTTGGAGCTAATGGGTGTGGGGTAACGAATGACGGCCTGTTGTAAAGATTAACGGAACTGTAGTACTGGTACATGTAACTTACCCAGTAACGCCGTGATATAACTAAACTATTGCTGACATCGGTGTAAAACACCAATCAATAAATAAATGAATTCTACCTTCGCTATTTATTTCAACTTAAGCTTATTTATTCATTTATTGTATTATTGTTTGCACCGCATCTCCAGTGTAGTGGTAAGTGTGTTACCTCAAGAACAAAAGAGGCCATCCTTCGGGATCCGATCTGGCCATACTAAAGGAATTTACAATGATAGTAGTGGTACCTTAGAGATCGGGCTCCATAACGGCTGATACGCCCATGTCAGACTGAACAAATTACCCGTTATATTGATAACAGACTAGAAAACGCATTGATAATAGAAATACCTTACATACTTAACACATATGTATGTTCATAATAAATGGTTTACTTGGGTTTTACGCCGTTTTCAACATTATTTCAGTTATGTAACGGCGACATTTCACGTATTCATGATCATATTCAAGGGGTTAATTCTGATTGACCTAACACATCGCGTGCTAGACAAGCGCTAGTCAAAAGCTTCAATTTGATTGGTATATTCGTCCAGCACGTGTCAGAATTCTCATTGTATCAGCACAATCTGCAGCAGCAGTATTCTTGGCACCAACCAACGACTTATGGAAACATTGTTGGAAAAGAAGCAATTAATTCACTATGTTCTTAAACTTGATCCCATTGAAATCAACACTAAGAAATTGCAAAAGTAATAAAGATTCGAATCAGATTATATTCTTGAAATGTCTCCGTCTTCGTGCGATCTTGATAGTCGAGAATTTGGTTTGCGTCATGGTCACAAAGAGAAGCAGTTTGAGTTGAATGGACGTGGTAAAACCTGTGTTTAAAGACCACAACATGGGAAGTGAACGAGCTGGTCTTTGTTCACAGGTAGTCTTTAATTGCAGGTTCATTTATACAAAAAATGTATTTGGGAATCTAGCAGTATGGTCGCTGTAAACAGGGATTTGCTATTCCAATTTGGTCTTCAGCACAGGTTCGACTGTACATGTATAGTCAGTTCTTGGACATATACGAGTTTAGAGGGACATAATCGTTATTCGATTGGATGGCTTTATGTTGATTGATTGTGGTTTATTGCTGTTTCAACATTGTTTTCATTCATATCACAGAGGCCATTGTGTTTCCTGACTTTCACATACCGGTACTACACACAACAGACTTTGCAAGCAATTTGCTGTTTTTTCACAATAATTTTTAACCCATTGGTTGAAGACAAATGAGCGTGTTAAAAAGACTTTTGCTCAACGTGGGATAGAATGTTAGCCGAGATGGGGTTCGAGCTCAAAACCCACCGATTGGCTCGTCTCTCGATTACACGGGTGCGCATGCTCATCTGAAAATGTTTGTGGTACAACAATAATTATTGTCGTTGAAGTAGATTTACTGCAAACGTATACACTGGGAAACAAATATTAGCTGTGTCTGGTGGTTTACATTGTTTCAACCACCATCTTGGCACCACCATAACATGCAGCAATGAGTTGTGTGTGGCGATCTAGGTTGAAATTGTGTATCCGGTTAAGCATCATTTAAAGCTCCATTATCGAACAACGAGTCTAGCTCTTTTCAATATATATATATATATATGTATATGGGCCGCTCCACAAGAAAACCAACATTGTGGACTTGCTTAAAAAAGTATCTAACCGAATCAGCCTAACCCGGGCAGACATTTTCGCCTCCTGTGGATGTTCTGTTTCAAGAATAATTACTCTATACATATGCCCAAGAGACGGAATGTGTCGGTTCAGATTAGCCTGCGCGGGTTCGATACATTTCACAGAGGCCATACTGTTGGTTATCTCGTGGAACGGCTCATATATATATTTACTTTATTGTCGATCATCAAATAAAAGAAGGATTGCATTTCAATGTAAGTATATATACACGTATATGACATGTTGGCAGACAATGAAGGCCCTGATGTACAGACTCGTCTACGTCTTCATTCTTCGAGTGTGCAAATCGACCCCTTCTTACCTGACGGTATTCACAGCCCTCCGGGTCAAAACAAAGTCCAAGCAAATATTTCAGGACAGTTTGTCAAAGATGCAAGAAGCTGTTGTAATTAATAACGCGTGTTATACACCATTAGTTGACCTCGAAATCCAATTCGAAATGGTCAAAGATGCACGCAGAACTTTATAAATGACCCATGTTTAATTACTTTGGCAGACTTTACTAGAAAGGTAAATAGCAAGACATTTACAGGATAATAAATGCTTACACTATTGGCATGGAGTGTTTATTAAAAGGTAATCATTTAGCCAAAAACCTCCCTTCTAACTCCCACGGAAATCCGTGGTATCCAGATATATAAAGGACAGTTCTGGTTTTTGTTTTGATTAGGAACAACTAGATAAACCTACTTTTGAGCCGTCCCGCGAGAAAACCAACATAGTGGCAACTGCGTAATGTACCGGGCCGACATCTCAAGGGGATAGAGGTATAGAGTAATGATTCCTGAAACAGAAAATCCACAAGAGGCGAAACGTGTATTTACGGGTAAACCTACGCGGCATGCTTGGGTGGATCAGGGTCGATACTTTACGCAGAGTCCATGATGTTAGTTTTTTCGCTAGACGGCTCATTTTTATATTTGCAAACCACAAGTTTCCCCCTTTCATTTCGTGTCAGACCTGCGATGGGTAACCTCGGTTGCACACTGAGGTGAGATCCGGAATATAAGTTTCTAGCTGACTATTTGGCTGCATATCAAACCGTGTGTGACCTTTTTCAGTTTTTACCTGTACTGGTATGACTCCATACTGAGCAATTCAAATGTATGTGCGAAGGTGGAAACTTCCAGTGTCCACTAACAGTTGTAAATTAATTTCTTATTCTCATTTTGAAAAGTGCTTTAACTTTAAATGTAACATCGTTTCTGAATTAAGAAATAGAATAGCGTGTATCTAGTTTGATTTGTAAATACGGGCCAAAAATAAAAATAAAATAAAATAAATACATGTAAAACAGAAGCACAAGTTAGTCCTTTACCACATACAACAACTCTACAGCAGATGACTTTGGAAACGTTGTGACAAAAACCTGAATATATATTCAATATCGTTTGCTTAAGAATTGCCATATGAGGGAAATGGTTAAACCGAAATACGATTGAAAACGGGGTGAACAACACCATTTAAGCACAATGCTCTAAACACAAACCCCTTTTTCCAAAGAAAATGCAGACCAATTGGTTATGTGATATGTCTAAACTATTTACGTCCTTGAGAAAACTAGGTTTGCGAAAATTACTATCTCAGTACATTCAGATTAAGAGGAAACAAAATCCTATCACGTTTTCAAGTAAATAATATTGCATGCACTATGTATCCGGGTGGAGCATTAGGTCGCCACAAGATTTCGCCATCCAGTTCTGTCTTTAGCCTTTGTTTCGGTTTCTTCCCAGGACATGTCAAGCTCTTTAGTTCGGCTTCAATCGTTCGACGCCAGGGTCTTCCTCTTGGTCTCTTCCCCTGGTGTGTCCATCTAAGGGCTATCCTGGTTATATTGGATACTGGCATCCTGAGAACATGTCCCAGCCATCTGAAGCGCCTCTGATTTATTTCTTTGAGGCTTATGTATCATATAGCCATTCAATAATACTGCAAGCGCTATGCATTAATGGGTGTGGGACAATA
>JAUELF010244877.1:0-21827 GCA_031471495.1 Clinocardium nuttallii | reverse complement strand
ACAGAAATCTAGATTTGTTAACAAAGAGAAATAATATTATTGACTTATACAAAATAATTACACCTATACATATTATCCCCCATGCTCCAGACTGATGCTACCGGTAGCGTGCACATGTACAACGCGTAAACTATCGCTTTTACCAGTGGCGTTTTGTATGCTTAAGAAAAAAAAACATTTTTCAAATGTCCTTCTTTGTTACATGTGCAGTATAATTTTAGTTCTAGAAGTCTCCAATGCTCCAAACTGATGCTACCGATAGAGTGCATATACACAACGCGTAAACTATCGCGTTTACCAGTGGCGTCCATTTGGTTTCGTGAAAAAACGCGTTCTTCCAATTTCCTTCTTTGATGCATGAAAAGTGTAACTTTTGTTTTAGAGGTCTCCCATCCTCGAAACTGGTGCTCACGATAGAGTGCATATGTACAACACGTTTTTGATGAAAAAGGTCGTCTACTGCAGAGGCAGCAGAAAGCATCAATATGTGGGGAAGGGTTACAAATGTGAGTACAAAGCGTTACAGGAAAGCAAGTTATACCATAATATATATGTTTAAGTCCTATGGCTAAGGCAGCATGCACAACATACTTCCCCACACGCAAACACATGTTGATACTTCTTCAGAATACCACTGTTTAAAGGGAGCAAAGAGCATTTATTCTGTTTTCAACAATGATTTCAACTCTGTTCCTTGAAGAAGCAATCATTAACCCTTTCCCACATATAGATACTCTCTGACGCCTATGCAGCAGACGACTTTTTGAAGACAACGTGACAAAAGAAGAAATTGCCCAAAACAAGCAATATCTATTTTTGCCACAATGTTTCCCACTTTTAGTCATAGGTTATCCATTTAAATTACAAAGATTTTTTATTTTTTTGACAAAATATATTGAATGTTGTCTGCTGCAGAAAATGTCCGTATGAGGGAAAGGATTAATGACAGCTACCCCGTGCTGTCTCCGGGATATATGCCTGCTTTCTAGGGACATAACATTAAATTAAATGCAATGATTAACTTTCTCCAAACGCAATGACAGCTACTTTCTAGCACCGCAATGACAGCTACACCGTTATTACATTTCTAACAACACCTAAAGCGTATGTGGGTGTGAAAATGGTGTTTTACGCCGCTTTCAACACTCTTTCCGATATACCGCAACAATTCGTAGGTTCATCATTTGTATTTTCGATACAAGGATATCCGTTTGTTGATATTCATCTATTCATTCAATTAACCATTTCCCACATACAACACAAATCTGCATTGTGAAAATCGAGGAAGAAATAACTCACTTTGAGAATTTTGTCCTTATCCCAAAACGTTTTCAAAGTGCTAGCCGTAAATGTGTCAAAGGTATTCTGTTTAAACGGGGTGCATTTTTTTGCTATCCTCACTAAAACATATAAGAAGTATTCGCATGTACCATGATTGGCCAAACAACACGTTTAGTCTCTTACATACCCAAGCTGAACCATACACGAATAAAGCTTCTGTTCTGTTCTATAGAACACAATAAACACAGATTGGTGTTTCAGATAAAAGCATTCACCATCGTCTGATATATAGTTTTCCTATGCAAATGTATATTGTAAATCTTTTGAATATAAACCATACATGAACACAGCTTATGTTCTGTTCTGTTATAAATGACAAAAACACACCAATGACGATTACTACAGACTGAGACACAGTGATAACAGTTTGTTGAAGTGGCATCAAAGACAATTGAAAACGAGCAAACAAGCCTGTCAATAGTATATACGTGGACCGTCAGACACAGTGATATGACGGATCTCCTTAAGAGACTCACCTATATTACATAGAAACATTCATTTAGGAGAAAGTACGCCAGTGTAAATATAAACCATAAATGAATACAGCTTATATTCTGTTCTGTTCTGTTATATATGACCAAAACACAGATTGGTGTTTCACATAAAAACAATCACCATCGTCTGATATATAGTTTTGGTATGCAAATGTATATTGTAAATCTTTTGAATATAAACCATACATGAACACAGCTTATGTTCTCTTCTGTTATATATGACCAAAATGACAATTACCGCAGTAATAAGAGTTTTGTTAAAGTGGCATCAAAAACAATTGAAAACGAGCAAACACACCTGTCAATACCATATACATGGCCTGTCATACACAGTGATATGACGGATCTCAACTACATGTATATGCTATAGAAGCATTCATTTAGGAGAAAGTACATCCGTGTGATGCCTGAATGTAGGGCACATGTGCGAATTCACCATCTCTTTCATATCTCACACGTTTAAAAGTAGATCGATCCTCGTGTTCTTGTCATTTGATAGTAAAAGAAACGTTCATCTATGCAACCATTACATGGATTCGGCTTAGATCACACTATTCAATAAATACACCGGGGCCCATTCGAATATTTCCCCATATGTTTCATACCGGCTCTCTTACAAATCTTCCGCATATCATTTCATGCTTGAATACGCCGCCCGTACGGACTTGCAGGTAGTCCATATTGAAATGCAATTTCTCTAAAACGCTTTCAGATAAGTGGGGTTTTTCTCTTCGGAACTGCACTCGGAATACAGCAATGCATACTATATGGTAGTTGTGCTTGTCATGCGTGTAAGATGCAAGAGATTTTCTATACACGTTGTTGTATAATCGATATATACATCATCCATATCTCTGTAATACTTCAGGTGGCTTGACGGGATAATCGCCCTTGAATTTCGCCATTTACTTTTATTATTTTGTTGTACATCGCTTGGCGATAAACACATTTAAGACCTTTTCTCGAGTCAATGGCCCCCATATAGTAAGTTGTTTATGATTAATCTACAATATGAGATGCATTATTTGACATAGTTCAATGTTTTAGAGCGTATATGTGTTCACACCCGGTTAGTTTCCCTACCAATCGGGTTTCGATACATACTATGTATGTTTACCATATAGTTCGTGATATTTAATGACATATGCTGAAGTGTATTTCTTTGAATCTTTTACTAATTACTGCGTTTATATCCAGTTGTTTTGACACCATTTAGACGTTTACTCAGGAATGCTTATCTTTCTAGTTCAGTTTTCTACTGAACTTGATTTCATGTATGTTCTTCCTGAACTTGTACAATCCGATAAGTGCTATTAAACAATACAGGTTTAATAGTGCTAGTCGAGGCAAGCATGCAGTCAGAATTGAGATATCTCCGATATATTTCCATATGTTTCATTAATATATATGTCCAATGTTCTTAAGCTTTGCGAGCAATAATAACGAGAGTATAATTAGATATCGTAAAGACAGGGAACGGCACCAAACATACCGATTCATTCATATCAATCAATGCTATGCATCGAATAGTGTCCATGCGCACTTGAAACCCTTTCACCATTAATTAGGACATTTGCGTACAATAATGATTTTATTTTTCTCCAGTTCATCTTCCTTCCCTTGGTTATCGGGCCTGATATATTTAAGCTTAGATAGTGTTGTCAAGATTGCGTAACCCTCCATCTCAATTCTGGCCCCACTGTCCTTCCGTGTTGACCCAAAATGGTAATTGTTCAGGTTATGCCCACATTTGGTAGCTATATCTACCCCGACATCCGAGTGTTCACAGTCCGAAGTGTGACCTTCATATGGTCGATTTTGACACTCACCTGACCTCAAGATGACATTTTCCGCGAGACTCTGTTTAAGTATAACAAATAAACGGCCATAACTCCAGAAATAAATATCACCCTGTATATATCGATGCTTCTTAAAGGTCTGTCTGATTTCGTTACAGAAGTTGGGTATATATGTTACTGTTAACACTGTTGTCACTTCTCAAAGGTCTGTCTGATTTCGTGACACATTAAATTAACTTTAAAACACTGAGAGCAATATTTCCTTTCGACATAATGTTTTCAATAGGCTTACGAATGCGTGCGTCTGTATGTGGGTCAGGATTAACTCTTTCCCACGTACATCGTACATTGTGGGTACAAAACAATCATTTCAATCAGACCATTCGTTCGTGTACTTCGTTACAGTTTAATAACCAATATATGTTCACACAGCATACTTCATGTTCTGTAATCCGTATTTAACTTTCAAACAGAGACTGTGTTGTGGGAACAGTACGTGCATTACCACAACTTCGACTTTAACATTGTGTAAAAATAATCCTGACTTGTAGTACTGGTCAGTTTATCCATATAGCCGTGCTGCTACAGTTGCTAGTAAATGATATAATAAGAACTGCTGCTACTTCCATTTGATTCAGTCTATAGAGGTAGAAAGACAAAGGATGAGAGATACCTAGACACATCGGAGAATATGACGGACAAACAACACTATGTTTATTAAATAATCGTTTTTATTATATATCCAATTTTACATGGTAACATGATTTTCAAGCAAGAGTATCAAAGTACAACAAGTTCATGCACACTCCTTAACTACTGTTGCCATAGCAACAAGAGCTCCGCAAAGCAAGACTGACCCCGTGACTATCTCTTTCCGACATCTGCAGCAGACGTTTGAAAACATTTAGTGTGAACAAAAGGAGGAATTGCCTATAATAAGCAAGTTCTGCTTTTGCCACGATGTTTTCAACTCCATTCCATACACTTACTCTCATCATTAAATATAGATTTTTCATAATTTAACCAAGATCTTTTCAATGTCGTCAGTTACAATGAAGGCCACTCTTGTTTAAAGGAGCTCAAAGAAATATGTAATAGAAGCGACAAAGTCAGAATATTGAAAGCCTTAGATAATAAATGTTTCATAACATGATTGATTGATACTGTACATAGGTAATGAATGATACATGTATACATGACAGGTTGACATCAGTTCCTGATTTCCAGTCTCCAGAGTTGGAATGACAGAGGTTACTTGATCCTTTCTCTTTCACAGATGCATTATGACACTTACATCTTTTGAAAACATAAGTGCAAAAAGAAAAATTGCTCATGATGAGCAATTTCTCTTTTTACACAAATGTTTTCAACTCGGGTCTGTTTAAGCTTTTATTCAATATCGTGATTGTATTCCCTCTGCATCAAAGAATATTTCATTTAAACCTGCCAATTATTTCCTATAATCTTAGCTCAATACAAAAGACTAAAATTAATGGCGATATTCCATAAGTCTGTGTTGAAATTGAGCATTTATGTTCTAACTAGATTAACAAACTAGCGTTAGGATTATAAAGCTTTACATTATCATTTAAACCAAAGCACAAAACGAGCCCATGGGTAATGGCTTTATTTTTTCAAGATTAATGTACATTTATGACCGGTTCTGCATCCACATTTTATCAGATTTGAAGAAATGTCTTTCAAAAATCACAGACGATAGATAATCATTCGCGTGTTATGGAGAACCATAACAAGTCATTCTTTCTTTCTTTCTCCGGCAGAAACATAAAAAAGAATTCCATAATCACATTTTATTTCCATATTTTCTTATAAAACGTTAAAACCTACCTCTATAAATTGTCTACAATTACTATCACATTAAACACTTCTGCGTAAAACAAACTCTCTATGATTACATATCCAAACAAGGGGAGATGATCGATTTATATAACTTCTCACACGACACATTTGGAATAACCAATAACAATAGACATTTAACGGCCCCATGATGTATCAGAGTAATTATTTTGTCCAACCCTTTCCCACTTACAGACACGTCTGCACGGGCCACAGCTTTAAAGCATTGTGGCAATAGGAGAAATAGCACATAGCGATATAGTTCTATCTTTGCTACACATTTTTCTTAAATTCTATCCAATAATAATCGTTTCCTTAATAGAAAATCTGCATATTTTCGTTTTAAAAATCTCATACTGCAGATTTGTAATATGTGGGAAAAGGGTTTAATGCAGATTGAATTCAAATACTGATGCATTCCACATTATTAAGTATACCTATATGCCTTTTTGTTTTATCATGGGTAGCATTCAAAGCAGCTTACATTACCCTGTACAGTATCGTGCGTATTAACAAAGGGAGATGATCCTTTCTTTGCCATTATCACATTATCTGCATAACTCTATCAAACAGGGGAAGTAACTACTAGTAACAGATCTATCAACTTTAACAGTGTCACCTCTCCCGAGATCCATCTGCTGGAGACTCGGGAATACACGGCTGTTTCAGACATTGTTCATATTCCAGAAAGAAACACATTTTAGCCAAATCATACAACCAATCTGCAGTTGACGTCTTTTGAGGCGACACTGCCTGTATATGTTCCAAACAAAAATATCTATACACATGTTGAAATCAAAAGAATCAATTTCTCCATACATGTATACAACAATTGTATTTCCTTTTTCTCATACAATGCGCTTAAAGTATAATACATACAAATCTGCAAAGGACGACTTGAGTTAAAAAAAGAAAAAAACGTCTAAATCGTATGCATGTGGGAAAGGGTAAAATGATTCTGCAGTCAAAGGCCAGATTTTCTTGTTGAATACAATTCCGGAAACCGACCTGCAATTTAACAGGGTTACACAGTTACCTTTCTATCTAGAAAACCGAGATTTGGTTGAAACAAATGTTCATGAAAAAAACTATGATTCTTTCAAATAAAGAAAGGGGGTTGGGTCTAACTACAGAAATCTAGATTTGTTAACAAAGAGAAATAATATTATTGACTTATACAAAATAATTACACCTATACATATTATCAGATTTAGAAATTGATATGTATACATTTATAAACAAAGCACTGGGAACAAAAATTCATTTCTGAGGATTGTATGCAAAACAAGTGTATCTATTTCCACTAACCCTTTCCCAGTTGCATGTTAACACATCTGCAGTAAATGACTTTTGAAAAACTTTGTTATAAAAGAAAAAAGATGCTCATAATGAGCAATTTCTCCAATTGTCCCATTGTTTTCAATTCTTTTGAATAAGTATGCTTTCATTAATAGATCATTTTAAAGTCATCTTATGCAGTTGTGTTGCATGTGATAAAGGATTAATAAGACATAGACTGTTTTGCAAATGAATATAAACCCTTAGACGTAGAGAAACCAAGCACTAAAGATGGAGATAAACAGGTTTGAAAAGATTACAGAATATATCCATGCAACATAATAGACAGATACATAATAAGGGTTGGGTTTTCTTTTTCTTTTATTCTTTACCAATATTATCGTCAAGAAACCTTCTAATGTATTGTTCTAATAATCTATTAAACAAACCTGGGACAACCAATATATGTGGTCCCAGAACAAACATAATACATACATATGAAAAACATATTGTTTTCTTGGAAAAAGGAATTATTTTAAAATGTTCTTTTTACCAGTTTCTTTCCCAAATCTGATACCGGGTATGTTTCGTTTTCAAAGAGCGTAAACAATATGCGCTGATTCCATGAACATCCCTGATTTTAGAGAGCAAACATATCAGCTGAACAAAAAGATTTCTCTCAAAAACCTTCCTTACGTGTAGATGCATTTCGACAAATCTGCCACAGATGACTCTTGAAAACGTTGATGGAAAACGAGAAACTGCCACAATGTTTCGAACTCTATTCAGTAATAAAACTTTTATTTACACAGATTTTAAACCTGTTTGTTATCAAAGTCGCCTGCCGCAAATTTGTTGGAAATTTGAAGATATATGGGAAAGAAAGGTCAATATAAATGAACTGTGTGTATATATATATATATATTCAAATAAAGGCGATTGGCATGCTATAGGAATCAAAAAAGGTTATTTTTTTTACAAAGTATATTGCAAAGGTTGCCTGCTCTAAAAATGATGATATGGTTCATAATTATAGATTCAGAATACACACATATATTAAATACATACATAATGATATAACAGATTGAACATAAACACTATACATAGTTTACCCTCCTTTTTATGCTTTCTTAAATGTGTATATTTTTGAATAGGGAATCTTCTAACTGTAACCCTTTCCTAGCTGCAGACACATTTTGGTGTATTTATAGCAGCCATCTTTCAGAAACACTGTGGCGAAAGGAGAAATTGTTCATCACATGTAATTTCTCTGATTGCTAAATTCTTCTCAACCCCACCCAAAAGTTAAATTTCATTCATAAGAAGGTGCCTGCACTGCAGCAGATGTGTTTGTTTGAAAAAGGGGTTAATTGTTGCCCTTCTATGTGTTTGTTTGAAAAAGGGGTTAAGTGTTGCCCTTCTATGTGTTTGTTTGAAAAAGGGGTTAAGTGTTGCCCTATTATCTAGTCTACCCTGGTCTTGGGGGTGGGGGTGTTTCACGTATGGTCCAAAACATATAATAAATACATCACAAATCTAGCAATTGAGGCTTCATTCCAACATATATTTCCCAACCCAAATATAAGACGCCTTTTGACACATCTACAGCAGACAACTTGTTTAAACTTTGTCACCAAAAAGAGGAATTACTCCTTATTACTTCATAAGTATTCTGCTGGTTTATGTGGGGAAAGGTGTTAACTATCTGTTTCACGGAAGAAAGAGTTAAAACTGTTCATCCCAGCTCTGAAAACAGGGACTACTTATCCCAGACAAAGATATCAATGGTGTGGGGAAAGTAAATGTAAACAAAATGGCACAAATATATTTATAAGCACTGTTCTTACAATTCACTGAATCTCTGCCTCATATAAACTATGTATAATAATCGAATGACACTCTGGGAAAAGCAGCTGTAAGAGCATTTTGTTTGAAGATCCCCTTACGTCTACTTTGCTCCAAGACAATTGTTTTTTGTGTTTGTTTAAACATTGTGGGGATAAAAGGAAATTGATCATTTTACCTCTTTTGTTTCACTCAGTCTGAAAAATTTCTTCTTCTAGATTTTGACTTCTTCTCTTTGAACATTTCTAATTTCAAAGGGTCTCAACCCTTTCCCACATACAACAAATCTGCAGCAGACGACATTGAAAATATCTAAGCCAAAATATGTAAAATATCTATAAATGAAAATTGAAAACATTATGACAAAAGTCCTCTGCCAGTGGGAAATAGTTGTTAAACTGGCATATCAATGAATGGGTCTAGTCATTCAAATATGAACCATAATTGAAGTCATTACACACTTTATAAGTAACAGAGTAGAACAACACAATGATTATCCTAGAGAGAGTAACAGTGTATAACATTATATTGAACATACATGTATTTCAATTCAGCCATAAAACAATTCTTGCATAGAGTGTTTAATACACATTACATGGTATATGATAACGTATCTATACATACAATTACTGTATATTTAACCCTTTTCAACATAGAGACCTTTTTGAAAAACATTGCCACACAAGCAGAGATTGCTCTTAATCATTTTGCCACAATGTTTTCAACCTTATCCAATTATAGAGATTTTCCATAATGTTGACTTATTGTTTTTGAATCTACTGCTGCAGATATTTTGTAAGTGGAAAAGGATTAACACATTTATATAATGCTATTACACAGTTTGTTAAATCATCCCTTCAACTTTTCTCAACTTCTCTTTACAAACACATTCTCCTATCTTCCTATTACAAACAAATCGATATCACATTGAGTTAACCCATTCCATATACGCATCTGCAGCAGATAACTTTTGAAAACAGTGTGGCAATATGAGAAATTGGTCTTTGATGAGCAATTTCTCCTTTTGCAACACTGACTATTCATTTGTTACACATTCATTTAAAGAGATTTGTTCATATCTTTGCCTACAAGTCATCAAAGTCGTCTGCTGCGGAACGTATGTTATAAAGGGTTAAATAAGGATGGAACTTTTAAAAGTTGTAAAAATCTCAAGAATGATACCCAGAAATTATTGTTCATGTCATACAAACAATTAATTATAAAAAATATCTATGTTTAGAAAGACGATGAAGATTCGTCACCGGTGTCTTTCTCTCGGAATCTGTTTTGTTGTTGATGAATCTTTGCCAAGTCTCTGCGAGCTTTCTCCAACTCCTTCTCCTTTCTAATGATTTCTTCTTGGGCAGCAAGAACCTATGGGGGGAACATGAATAAGTTGAGCCTTAGAAAAACTTGTATTTGTTATGTGACAACAATTATGAAGACTTATCTTCCCATTTACTCCCATCCGGTCATTAACCCTTTCTCTCATATAGATGCTTTCTGACGCCTCTACAGCAAACGGCTTTTTGAAAACATAGTGACATAAGAAAAGATTGCACAAAACGTGAAATTTCATCTTATGCAACAATTGTTTCCACTTTTAGTCATAGGTTATCCATTCAATTAGAGATTTTCTAATTGTTGACAAAATATGTTCAAAGTCTTCTCCTGCAGAATTGTCGTATGAGGGAAAGGGTTGAAGAAATCTTCAAAGATATTGATTTGTGTTTAACGCCGTTTTCAACAATTTTTCATTTATATCACGGCGGCCGGTTCACCTACTCAAATGTTGTTTGGTTTTTGTTGGCTTTCTCACTCCAGTACTTAAACAATAAAGTTGAAAATGCATCTAAAAGTGGGGAAGGTTTCAAGCTTCCAGAGTAGTTTATTGGTAACAACATTTTTACATGTACCAAGTAAGCCCCTTTTCAAGTTGACCTTAATCAAGATAATAAGTTCTCTATAAAACACGTGTTATGCTTTCCCACTTGTGAAGCGTCTGTTGAAGACAATTTTTGAAATCGTTGTGGCAGAGGGAGAAATTACTCACAATGAGCAATTTCTCCTGTCGCTATAATATCTTCAACTCTAGTAATTAATTTCAATTTCATCTTTAGAGATTTTCTATACGATTGCCTTGTAATTTTCAACTTTGTCTGCCGGAGATTACTGTATGTGGAAAAAGGTAATTAGTGTCATGCGGTGCAAGCGACACAAAAACATACCTGTGCAATTCCTCCCACCATACGCTGGTTGATTGTAATGTTTTCCTCTTCTTCCTGATAAGCTTTGGCTTGTTGGGCGGCCTGTACTAGGGCTTCAGTGGCTCTCTTCACAGCATTACCCGCAGACTGAAAAGACAATTTCATGTGATCTATCTATCTGTCATCTAAAAACAAGTCACTTACACAGTATTGGCGAAAGGCTAAATTTGTTTTAACAAAAAGGAGAAATTCGTAATGATGAACAGTTTTTCCGTTTGCCATACTATTTTTTCCTTCATTTATGGAGATTTTAACATATTTTTGCGGAGATATATTTTACTGCTGCAGATTTATTGAATGTGGGAAAGGGTTGAATACAGACTGGTAGGTGATCGAAATAGTCGATTCACATTCCTACACATATTTTTTCTCTTATTTATAAGAAATCAACACTTTTTCGCATTAAGATGCATTTCGATGCATTTGCAAGATACTTTTGAATTCATTGTGATAAAAGAGGCTAGTTGTCAGCTGCGGATATGTGTTGTATGAGGGAAAGTGTTAACAACCTACCTGTAACCTCTGCATGGCCTTTGACCCAGGATCGGCTTTAACCCTGCATGCTACCAGCAGAGCTGCAGTGGAACCAGCCACTTCCTTAGCAGAGGCAATCAACTTCTCCTCACTCGTACCTCCCTGCACCATGGTGTTGGCAGCCTCACACATACTGTGTGTTGCAGCTGCTACCATCTTAGCCTGAAAAAGAAGTCAGTATTTCCCCTGGTAATTTTCCTTTTTCATGTAAAAGGTAAAGCTAAAAATGTTAAACTCTGTATGCCAGTATTATGAGTAGTGTTGGGATCAAATCTCTTTTTGACAAGGCTCAGATCATTATGCTCATGCCTGGTACACCGGGGACTCCCCTAACGCATATTGGAGTGTTCCCTTAAACGATCACGCCCCTGCTGATCTGCATCTTTTATCAATGGGAATGTGGTTCTATAAACATTTGTTTACCTAAAGCCATTCTGATCTTTTGGAAACAGCAAAGCAGCAGTTCTGATTGCTCATTTCCATAATAGTTGATGACTGACTTGCTTTTCACCAACAATTAACTTGTATAGATACGGTAAGAATAAATAAATTACGAAGCTGGTAATACTTAAATGAATTTAGTGTAAATCCAGCTATCAACACTCAAAGTAATTAATGTGTCCTTTCGACTTCTGCATTATCAAGAGTCCACTGTATAAACAACAGCTGATTGCTGTTTACACTGCTTTCCACAGTCTTTCAGTTATGTCCAGGATTTTTACGGGTAAACTACCAGTATATTAGCAGTATTATTTATCCCAGCACCAATGCATCAGATGTTATGCTACTCCCGCAACCTTTGGTCTGAAGGAGGAAAGAAGCCATTACTACCAATGTTAATGTATTTGGTACGACCCCTGACCCGGGATGTGACATTTGTCTTCAACTCCAGAGATGGACACTTTAACAAATAAAACATGGAGAACAAAAGCGCTGAGCAATATGAGAAAAAGACAAACTTACAGCAGAAATAAGTCCTTGTGACCATTGGCCGTCATCGTCTGTGTCAGTCTTGTGGTATGTGGCACCAACCTGAAAATGGACAAGTATTGTTTCAGTACACTGATGCAGATGCGTTGGGTAGTTTCTCATTTCCCACTTGGAGTTTAGAAAATGCATTACAAAGAAAGAATTATACATTCAAGTTTCTTTATTATCTCCCACATTGTTAAAGTATTGACTGGAAGACATGAACATACATAGATTACTACAACATACACACTTTTATTGAACAAAGTCTAAACAATTTGACATCACACTTTTAATATACCTTATAAATTATGAATAACTGCAGGAGTCCTAAAACATACCGGTGTATGTATAGTGTGGTAGTTATTATCCCTCAGAGACAATTTCTAACTTGTTATATAAATTACCAAACATACTTTCTTAGATAACAAGAGCATTTGAAGGTACATTGTACATACATGTGTCACCTACGAATAAGTCAGAGCTTGAAAATCAGACAGATGGTTAGACATTAGAAAAGTGATTCCTAAGTGTCACCTTGCAAGGGGAGGCGACAGACTAACAATTATTAAGGAACAATATATTACATCACATGTAAAATTAAAATGTCTGATTACAACATGAGAACATTGTGGACAATAGACCTGTATAACTATCCCTTTCCCACATACAACGAATCTGTACCATAAAACTTAGTAAACATCCTGGTTAAAACATATTGAATTTTCTTTAAAACATTTGCTTGATTTCATATCTCACAGCGGCCAGTTCACCTTACTTGTGCTTCCTGGCTTTCACTTTTAACCCACACAAATATTCTTTCCCGGCATCTGGCCACCGTCCCACATAGACTATTTAGTGCATTGGTAGAAGAAGAAGAAGGACGCTAGTCAAACTGACTTATCAATCATCAGAGAAGATGAATAGCCGAGCCGTGGTTGAAACTCACGACCCCTGGAGTAATAGCATTCGCCGTTACCGACCGAGCTATCGGGGCTCGACTGGCTTTAAATGAAATGAAGTTGTCAATGGTAGATAAGACAAAATGCATCTGTTCTGAATGTGGGAAAGGGTTAGAGAGAGACATAACAACATTGAAATCTATCTAGCTATTAGTGATATAATGACCCGTTTACTTACTCTATATTAAACAACATTGACATCTTCTAATCACAATAACAATAAGAAGCTTCTGTTCAATATCGAGCTATTTAAATAATATGATTTTCAGTTTAATGAATTTCAAATTTCTTTTAGAATACAGGTATACATATAATGAGTATCTTGTATCCGCTTGTTTAAAAGTTTAAAGTTTTGAAACCCATACAAAAATCTCCTAAATAAGTTCAATATATATGTTTTCATATCAGGGTGGCCAGTTCACCATGTGTTTCCTGGCTCTCTCACACCAGTATTCCACACAAGCCTTTCCAAGCATTAGGCTGCTTTTTCACATAGACTGTTGGCCTTTAAATTATTGGCCAAGCTCGGGTTCACGACCCCTAGATTGACAGCATGTGTCTTTACCTGCTGAGCTTCAAAACATTAGGCCAGCCAGTACATGTACTAATAGGGGCAGCTGTAGACATAACATGATACAGGCATTAAGTTGGTATCAGGACGGGGGCAGCTGTGGGACATGACATAATACAGGCATTAAGGTGGTATCATCACACATGCAGGTTCTGTCTAAAATAATCTTAGTAAATGAAACATTCTATATTCACATTTCTGACTAGGGATACTAATGGAAGATGTTTTACTAAATCTATTCATAAAAATAAAATTCTAAACGGTGTGTACTAGAAAGCTTTCAAAAAGGGGGAGTTCATCGATAGATGGATCTAAAGTGTTTAATCCCTTTCCTACATGCAGACACATTTTGTTGCATCCGCAGCAGACAAATTTTACAAACATTGCTGGAAAGGGATACACATGGAAGATGAATGAAAATGATTTTTTGTTGAAATGAACATTCTCAACGTAAAGTAGTCTGCTGTAAGCATTTGTATGTGACAATCAGTTGACCTTTCCCACATGTAGGCACATTTTGGATCTTCCGTAGCAGATGACCTTTGCCAAGAGTTCAAGAAACCTTGTTTGCCATAATGTTTTCATCCCTTTTCGATGATTAAAATCTCATTCATCTAGAGTCCATAATTTTGCATAGATGTTTTAAAATCTGTCTGCTGTAGATTCGATGTATGTGGGAAACAGTCTAGTGCAAATTATTCAAAGATCAACTTTACTTCTCCTTTTTTTTAAAGCTCATGGGACCGACATTCAGATTTTTAAAAAAACTACGAATCTACACACTACATGGGTAATACATACATATGTGTAAAGTGAAGAGGTCAAGGTCATTTGCAAAAACGTGCTTCTACACATACATTTAATATAGTAGATTTTCATTGTAAAACAGTTTTTAAGTAGTTCACACACACATTACGTCTTTCTTTTCTTAACACAAGGACAAAATTGTAAACAAACAAATAACAACTGAATTTTACATTAAACTAAATGAAACGGATGAAGGTTATTTTAATGAATCTACTTTGTTTTCAAACTCATCGAAATTTAACCCACACTTAAAGTTTACACAATCAAAATTGTTTACTGTATCACACATTTGATTTATTTGACCCTGTCCAAAATAAAAGAAAGACAACTTTTATTACATCACGGTAATAAAGTGGGAGTAGAATTATTGAATGAATAAGCTTGAGCTCTGTGCATTCAGGTGAGCTAAATATATGTGTGTGCATACAAGGGGACCTTAGTGGTCCTGTAACCCTCACCAGAGATCTATAAACAGATGATGACCGCCATCTTGTACAGTCCAGCGGAATGTTTCATACAACTGTGGTCGGGGGCTGGCCAAGAAACATTCCATCGAAATATTTTAGAAATATGACCAGGAATTTCAGAGAAGGAGATAGAACGAACAATGGATAGGGTTTTACAACAATCTGCAGCAGATGACTTTTGAAAACATTGTGGCAAAAATAAGAATTTTGCTCAGACTGAGCAAGTTCTCCTTTGCCACAACGTTTTAAACTCACCATAAGTTTACTCACATTGTCAGAAAAAAATTCCATCTTTTTTCCTAGATACTTTTAATGCCGCCTGCTGCAAGTTTGTTATGAGTCGGTAGGGCTTAACAAAAAGGTTTAAGTTTTGTTTGCTGCAAGTTTGTTATTAGTCGGTAGGGCTTAACAAACAAGTCTAAGTTTTGTTTGCTGCAAGTTTGTTATTAGTCGGTAGGGCTTAACAAAAAAGTCTAAGTTTTGTTTGCTGCAAGTTTGTTATTAGTCGGTAGGGCTTAACAAAAAAGTTTAGGTTTTGTTTGCTAACATCACCAAGGTAACTTAATGGCTTTTTAAAGGATGATCCAAAGCAATGTACACCAAACAAAAAATAAAATGAGGAATTGTCGATGAATGTTTGAAAACAAAGCAAGGAAAGAGAAATGATCGTATGATAACATACAACTGGTAAATAATTATTTATAAATGATACCTTCAGGATAACCCCAACTGAACAAATGACGTCTGCTAAAGTTATCCCTTTCCCACATACAATAAATATGAAGCAGACAACTTTCAAATGTCGCCTGCAGCAGATTATCAAAAGGTGTCTATAAGTCGAGAAAGGATTAAATGAGCAATTTAAGCATATTCCTTTGCATATAATGCTTGGTTCAAAACGTGTTTTTGTTTTTCTTTTCAGTAACAGCATCAAGCTCAAAGCCATAATGGCAAAAAAGGTAAATAGAAAATAATCCAATGTGAAAGCAGCAAGATGTTATATCTGGTGACCCCTTGCCTTAAGCGTGTGACTTTTGAAAGAATTGTGGGGAAAGTAGAAACAAATCATAATACCCAATTTCTTTAATAACCTTTCTCACTTTCAGAAGAGTTTGATGTATCTGCAGCAGACAATTACTGAAAACAATGTTTCAAAAGGGAATTCTGCTCATAAAAAGTAAATTCTCATTTCACTTATTACACTTTCATTTATAGAGACTGTACATGCTTTCATAGTCATCTGTTGCAGATGTGATGTATATGGGAAAGGGTAATGCCAATACAATTTTGAAAAAAATAATTCTTCAGTTGCCGTCATAACATTGTTTGGATAAGAAAGTTGACGTCAATTGTTCAGCATGGAAACAGCATAATGACCTAAAACCTCGAAATACACTGAACCTTGATACACCAACAACTTGTGTCAATTTTTGTTATCACTTAGATTCTTTGTTGTACATTTGTACATCCTAACTGTGGTCTAATTAGAACGTACATCCTCTCAACTTTAACCCTTTCCCACAAATAACGAACCTGCAGCAGACGATTTTGAAAACATTTAGGCAAAAATATGTGAAAAAATGTCCCATCATCATGAGCAATTTCTCCTTTTGCTAAAATGTTTTCAAATGTCATCTGCTACAGAAGCGTAGGAAGGCATCTGTGTGTGGGAAAGGGTTCATTAAATGGTGATATCTCAATATTAAGTAAGAGGGCTGTTATGTAAGCAAATGTCTTCAAATCAGAAATGAAATCTGGTATGGGCATATAAATAAAAGATACTATATTTAAGCATCACTCAGCAAAAACCAACAGTCAAGGATTTGAGAGCAGTGTAGATCCGGTTCATCCAGTCCGATCTGGCTTCATTTTGGGCTTTCCCAAATTGTTATTATCTTGTAATCAGTAAACAGTACAATTTACACAAATTATTTTGCTTTACATTAGAGGTTTTTTGAATTACTTTGTATGAAATAGTAAAAGTAATTAGAAGTTAGATGAATATGACAGTAACATGACTTGATAAGGAAGAGTAAAGCGGTCTTACTTCCTCAATATCTCCGTCGGCACGCATTAAAAACCTATCACTGAGATTTTAGAACATGAAAAGCTCTACATGAAAATAACAAACATGACAGTCGTTGTTGGTGTATTCAGTTAGGTCAGCCTCTTTGTGAAATCATATACAAAATGGAGAACCACGAAGGGTACTATACCACATGTATCTTGGTGGGGTCGAGCGACCCAAACGGTTTTCTAGGTGAATATCCAATCTGTAAACAACATGCCAATACAGTTAGTTAGAGAGTAAAGAGTTACACTAGTTACAAACATCATCATGGGAACATTGATTGATTGAAATGTCACAGCCGGGGATTGAACATGTGTCTGCTGGCACCCGAGTTTGACGCCCAACCAAAACAACAACGAGGTGGCTAGGAACAAATTGTAACGGCCATATTGATGTAATGCAAATTTTCTCCCCCATCTATATAGCAATTTTAGATGGGGTTTTCCCAACGGTATTTCAGTCACATCACAATGACAGGAGACCTATTCATGACTACTGGGTGACGAACCAGTACCAGGCTCGGACGTTAACATTCTACAGATTACTTTTATTACAAAAATAAAACTTGGTAGTAAGAAAGATAAAAGCTCTTCAATTTATTTCTCTTTCACGATGTCTTATTCAATCAATCTTCCCATTATAGGAGTAGAATCTTCAATATTCTGATAATGCATTTTGTGGATGTAAAGGGAATTAAAAGAATAATTGTTTTTGAACTTAAGCTTAAAACACAGATATTACAGAGAAAATTAATAAGTATGAGAAAAGCTTGAAGATACATAAAATATGAGCTGATGAAATGGAAAAAGATGACAAATGATTGAAATAAATGATAATATTAAGATAATGATGAAATTGAAACCTTCTCTAGCTGGCTAATAACCCATTCCCACATACAGAAGCCTTTTGATGCATCTGCAGCAGACTTTTGAAAACATTGTGACAAAAGGAGAAATTGCTCATGAGGAGAGATTATTCTTTTTTTTGTCACAATGTTTTCAACATTATTTAATTATAATACTTTCAAATTGTAGATATTTCACATATTTTTGCCCATATTCTTTCACAGTCATCTGTTGCAGATGTGTTGTATGTCGGAATGGGGTGTGCCCAAATACAACAAAGCCTGCAGAAGACTCATTTGAAAACATCTTGTCTTTCCAAATAAATGCATTTTTATTGAATAGAGCAATTTCCCTACTTGACACAATGCTTTAAACAGTTTTCTGTTGCAAACAGTTGCAAACAGTTGCAAACACTGTATGCAGTATGCATTTGGAAAGGGTTAAAAAGAAACATATTTATTGAGACAACTTTTACCAATTTACTTGATTATTACAAATCTGCAGTAGACAACTTTGAAAATATAACCTGAACTCTTTTGAAATCTCCCTTTAAATGGAAGTACATGTCGCCATGTTTTCAAAAGGCCGTCTGCTGCAGAAAGTCTCTTTATGAGGCAAAGGGTTATTTGTTTGCTCTTAATAATTTATGCATTCTGGACCAGCCAAGAAGGTTTTGGGTAATTAGATTATAATTACAATATTAGGTTGATTAAATGAAAATATCAAAATACAAGCTGATCAATAATACCATAGGCAACCGACATAAAAAACGCTTTTGCACTTAAAAGACACATTTTGATGCATCTACAGCAGATGGCTTTTAAAACTGTGTAACAAAAGAAGAAATTACTCATGATGAGCATATTATGCTCACTCTGTTTCAAACTCTATTCAATAATTAGTCATTCATTTATAATTTCTTTTCCATATTTTTGCCTGGATATTTTCAAAGTCATATGCTGCAGATTGTTTGTATGTGGGAAAGGGTACAAACAATATTTTGCCACCTACAGCGAAAGAGAGAATTGAAGATATAAGCAATTAAATTACAAAATATTAAATAATTATATCAATGATAATGAAATAATGATAATTTAAAATTCAGCAGTTAACTCTTATTTCAATATCCAAGTATATGTTAACAAAATGCAGGGTTTAACGACTAGTTTTTCAGCTAAGGTTGACAATTAAAACACATTTTTAATTTAGTACTACTGTACTACATGTAACACTCATTCAAGTGTGCTCACGGTGTATGGTTAACTATGTGGCTTATCGTGTGGTTTATTCTTTTGTTTTGTTCACCGACGTAACACTGCACAATTATCGGATGCTCTTTAGACCATTTTCTTTCCAAACGCAGGAAATATATATACAAGGGTCTTATGCAGTTATGCCCTTTCCCATATACATACACTTCTCAGCAGACATCTTTGAAAAAAAATGTTGCAAAAGGGGATATTGCTCATGATGATTAATTTCCCCCTTTGCCACAATGTTTTCAACTCTTTTCAATATTTATACTTTCATTTATAGAGGTTCCCCTTTTTTCAAAGTCGTCTGCTGCTGATTTGTTGTATGTGGGAAAAGGTCAAGATTGAGGTCTAAGTCAGGCAACAATTACATATCTAACCATTCCTCATTCAATAACGTTCATTCTAGGAATACAGAAAACGATCTAGCTACTTCAAAACATTCTCAAAACACAAAACGGGTCAAACATATCTGTTCAGCTGTGAGAGTGAGCCACTTTTTCTTCATGGCTGTTAAAATGTGATACCTATTTCTATTGCAAATGTTTTTTCTAGAGTTTAAAAGAAGACCATACTCCCATTTCATTAATCAGAAAGCTACAAGTGACTGACTATCTGTTTGATAAAGTGCATCCCCTTTCCAACATGCAAACAACTTTTAAAACTATTATGGCAATTTCTCCTTTTGCCACAATGTTTTTTTTTTCAACTTGACTCAATAATCCTATCATCATTTATAAAGATTTTCCACGCTTTTGCCCTGATGTTTCCAAAGTGGTCTGCTGTAGATTTGTTGTATGTGGGAAAGGGTGAAGGTCTAGCTAAACCACACATAAACTTATACATGTATTTATAATATAAAGCATTCACTCTGCAAACATTTCTATCAATTTAACCCTTTCCCACCTATAGACGCAGTTTGACACACCTACTGCAGACTACTTTTGAAAACATTATGGCAAAAGGAGAAATTGCTCAAAAAGTGCATTTTCTCCTTTTGCCACAATGTTTTTAATTTTGATTTACCGGTAGTAAGTAAACCTTTTCTAGAGAATTTCCAGATCTTGAGTAAATGTTTTCAAAGTCGTCTGTCGATGAAATGTGGGAAAGAGTTTAGCATCAAACACTTCAATCAACTTCCACAACTGTCACGTAAACTGCTTGTAACTTCTTTCTGATGATGTAGTTATAATTATAGACATGAAGCGTAATTTCTTGTTTACAAGTTTCCAACGAATAACTAAAAGCAATATCTAACCTTGCCCTGTGCTACAAGCTCTCTTTGGGCGGCAGAAGCCGACTTTACCAGTGCAGCTGTGGCGTTAGCAATGGACTTGGCAGCCTCAAGAATCTGTTCGTCAAAACTAAGGCTCATGTCGGCCGCCTGTAAAATAAACGTGTTAACATATATATCATAATGTGCATGCATATTTTGCGGTATTCAAAGAAGAAATTAACATAAAAGATATTTTGCAAATTGAGAAAATAAATCCAGTCCCCTCCTGCACACATATATATATATATATATATATTGATGCATTTGTGTGGCCAAAGAAGTAATTGATAATGTTTTCAAATTTACTCAATAATTGACCATTCAATTCTTGAAATTATTTATGTTTCTTCAAGGTCTTTTGCCGTATCATCTGCTGCAGAGTTTATGGATACTTAATTTTATACAAATAACATTATAGCATTGTGAGAACAAATTAATTATGCATCAAAATTATTCTTTCAATTTCCCAGACCGTAAAATATCCTTCCAATTGATGTACTTTGGTTTCTTTCTATTTGAAATTCAACCTTTGGCCCCTCTCCCTGTGTTTCCTCCATTCAACAATTGTTCAACTTTGTGTTAAGTATTTGCAGTTTAATTTTTTGGGATCCATGAAAAGATGTTTGTTTGGTATGTTCATCTGTTGATCTTTTTTATCGCATGGTAAATATGTCTTTTTTATCGCATGGTAAATATGTAGTTTCCCCCTTCTGTCGCACATCAAGTTAGTTGTGATTTGTATCTGCTCTCTGATTGATAAGTTTGTTATTTAGTAGAGCCTAAGTTAAACACCACCAAACATAATCCTCCTTCTGCTGCATTAAGTTAGCTTTAAGTTGTTAATATACACGTCCACATGTATTCTGTAAGTGAGAATAACCAACCTTCTGCCTCATGAAGTTAGCTTGTAAAATGTTAATATAGACAGCCACTTGGTATTCTGTGAGAGTAAACCTCTTTCTGTCACATTAAGTTAGCTTTAAGTTGTTAATATACACGTCCACATGTATTCTGTAAGTGAGAATAACCAACCTTCTGCCTCATGAAGTTAGCTTGTAAAATGTTAATATAGACAGCCACTTGGTATTCTGTGAGAGTAAACCTCTTTCTGTCACATTAAGTTAGCTTTAAGTTGTTAATATACACGTCCACATGTATTCTGTAAGTGAGAATAACCAACCTTCTGCCTCA